>CM023449.1:77949216-78047971 GCA_013339765.2 Haemaphysalis longicornis | reverse complement strand
AAAGAGGACATCTCAATTGCGGCTGACACATCATTACAAAAATGGAGAACAAGAGAGGCCCAACACGGAGCCTTGAGGCACAACGCTTGTTGATCTGTACAGAGCAGACGTCTGCCCGTTAACGCTAACGAAACTGAACCGGTTATCTAGATAACTACCCAACAATGCCACGAGTGGTGTATCAATTCCTACCTGTAAAAGCTTTTGAAGTAACAGCGTGTGGCAGACAACGTCAAATGCTTTGCTCAGATCCCAGTAGACAACGTCGAGCTGGCCCTCTCAGAAATGGCTGCCGAGGCCTGCTCCATGAAAGCAGGAGAGATTAGTTGTTGTCGACCTTCCTGATATAAAGCCGTGCTGTTTACTTACAAGAAGATTCTGTAGAGAACTTGACATAATTTGTACAGCGCTGTCTCAAACAGCTTGGAACAAGCACAAAGGAGAGAAACTGCTCTGTAGTTTGTTGCATCCGATTTGGAGCCTGACTTGAAAATAGGACGCACTCGAGAAATTTTCCACGCGAGAGGGAACACGTTTGTTTTTAGACACTGGTTAAATATCACCGTCAAAACAGGTACAAAAATGCTGCCGTATGTTTTGAGAATAGCTGGAGTATTCCGTCAGCTCCACACGACAATGACGGTTTCACGCGCTTTAGGCGCTCAAAAACCAACTGCTCGTCAAAAGCACTAAGCTAGCCTGGTACGCGATTTAACAATATGTTCATTTCAGAGACGTCACGCTGGCCGCATGTGGCACTGAAGTGCTGAGCAAAGTGGTTGACGACATTATGAACTTCTTCCCCAGAGGAATCTACAAGATTGATAAGATCATGTGAGTTCTTCTTACGGGACCGGAAGTATCTCCAAAATGCTTCAGACTGAGAATTCGCACTACTCTCTACAGAATTGAGATAGGAGCGCTGGTCCCGCTCATTAATGTTTTTACATAATTTACGGTAAGAGCAGAAGTTCTGTTTCCATTCGTCACTCCCGGTTTTCATACTTTCTGTTGCAGTGCAGCGGTCTTTTAATTTAAGAGTCGTATGAAGTTCTTTCGAAAACCAATGTGGGTGCTTGGAGTGGTTTGGTTTATACTTGGGAATAAATTGGTCCATACCGCTTTTGACAATTTCGGTGAACCGTTCGACCTGTGCATTGCAATCAGGAAGTTCTTGAATTTCCGACCAATCAAACGAAGAAAAAAAGCTATACAAGCCAATGTAATCCCCACGTGCATAACAGAAGGGAGAGAGTTCATTATACTTTAGTGAGGTACCACAATGCCGAATCGAAACGGGAGCCGAAACTGAAAATGGAGGATGAAGCTTGTCGGGTTTGACAAGAGAGATATCCACCATTGATACTCGCGCGTTCTGTATGTTTGAGAAGCAGAGGTCTAAGATATTTTCGGAGCAGTTTTTGATGTTATTCAGTTGTGCCATGGATGTGAAATCTAGGAAGTCTAAAACAATGCGAGATTTTTGCTGTACGTAATAATTGTAATGCTGGTTAGTTAGACTGTCCCATTGTACACCAGGTGCATTGAAATCCCCCAGAATGATAAAATGGTGATTTTGGTGTGAAGCGCAAACTTCTTCTACAGAAGTAAGTAGCTCATTGAACGAAGAAATAGGAACATCGGGGGGAATATAAAACGCCCCTATTAAGAGCCTCTCGCCCCAGTCAGTCGGATGTCCAGCCAGACACACTCATTGTCGCCCTCAAGGTCTTGACGCCTCTTACACTGAAGACCACAATCGACCGCAACTATTACGCCCCCTCCCTTTTGTTTAGCCCCAGTAAAATTCCTATTTTGCGGAAAACTTGGTAATTTGGAGGGAAATAATCATTTGAGCTAATGTCGCTACAGAGCCAGGATTCAGAAATTACAATAATTGGAAAATTTGAGGAAAGTACATTAGCAAAAAATTCGGACGCTTTAGTGCGAAGGCCGCGCGCATTTTGATAGTAAATGTCCACCCTATTGTTAGTTTTTTTCATCGTGTGGGACATCAGTGGAACAGAACATTTCGGCATGCAGCTTTCCGCGGAAAGGTTTGAAAAGGCAGCCCTTCGGCAGAACAAAGGATCGCTCAAACGCTCGAAGGAGTCCTCATCGACCGTAACGCAGAAGGAAGAATATGAACTGTACTTAGTCTTCAGCCGCTGACAAGCCAGAGGTATGACATGTACCGTCGAAAGATGCTCCGTCAGTTGGGCTGAAGTGGTGCACGGTGACAGTTTAGACACGAAGATGTGTCTCGGACGCTTAGATGGACGAACGACGGAGATGCTACACGCATCTGAAGCACCCACACACACTGCACTCCCTCTCCGTTTGTTTGACTGGGCCGAGTCGTTGGAAGGTGGCTTGCCGGATGCATCATTTAACAAAAGTCAAGCCTCGGAAGGGGCTGGGGTCAGCTGCTCGTTCGCTGAAAGCGTAGACGCTGCGTTTATCTTCGCCACAACAGTGGCAAAGGATGAAAGGTCCACTCGCTGCGTGGAAGGGGTCGCCGTCATCACGTTGAGCTCAGGGGTCGAAGGGGGGGCAGGCAGCTCGGGAGGCACGGGACCGGCCCGCGGTAACCGCGGGAGCCGCTCCCCTCGAAGGCTGCGAACCTCCGCCCGCAGAGAAGCAATTATGCCTGACTGCTGAGCAAAAGCAAGCGCGTTCTCCCTGCTCAGGCAGTCGTTGGCCTCTCGTAGCTTTGCCACCTCGTCCGTCAGGAATGAAAGGCCCTCGAGAGCGTGGAGCCGCATTTCGCGGATGTCGGTCGCGTCCCCTCCAAGGTCGCCTGGTCGAGGAGCGCTGTTCTGAGGATCGGGTGGCTGCGTGGCAGGCAGGCTCTCGTGTACGGAATCGTCACTAGGCCTACTCACCACCTCCGACGCCGAACACAGGCACAGATTACACTGGAAGGGCCTCTCACCAGTTTTCACAGCTTGCAGCTCCATGTCGGGCAGTTGAATACATTTGGAGTGCGCACGTTTTTTGCACGATGTGCATCGAAAATACTCCTATCTGCCGTACAAAACAGCGGAGCACAGCACGCAGACATCTGTGCTGGGCGCCATATAATAATAATAATAATAATAATCAATCAATAAATCAATCAATCATGTTTATTTACGTGCCCAGGAACAGCCAGAGGCCTGAGTGCTGGCGCACAAATAGTTACATGAAAACAAAATACAAGAAACATATAGCAAGAAACAAACAAGCGACAAGACACACACAAATTGAAGTAGTGAAAATGGCAGAAATACAGCACAGGCGGAGCCTGGGTACAGGTAAAAAATAAAAAAAGAAGATGCCTATGTTGCTCTGCCTGTCGTAAAGACCACACGACAGGCAGAGTAACAAAGTTTGACAATAGTACAACAAAAACAACGGCAAGAGTGTAGAGACAAATGATAAGACGAACAAATGACAGTAAACAGTTTCAAAAATAGGGAACTATGAGTTGGATAGACACAACCGCAGAGAAATCAAATTCCAGAAAAAAATGAACGACAGACACATCAATAATATTAATAATAATTAATATTAATATTATTATTATATTATTATTATTTATCAATCAATCAATCAATCAATCATGTATATTTATTGTGCCCAGAAACAGCCGTGAGGCCTTGGTTCTGGTACACCGATGGATACCGGTGAAAAAAAAAGGAAAAACAAAAAAGTGAAAGGAAAGAACACTTGACAGACAGCGTATAAGATAAAAGGTAAAAAAAAAATAATATTTAGAATGGTACATTACAATATAACCGTACAAACCATACAAAACATAGATAGCGTATACACTACGTGCAATGAACCAAAACAAAACTGACAGAAATACAACAGAATTTGTAATTACAATCGTACCGATGAAACAGAACATCTGCACACTTACAGATAATCGTGTAACCTTATAACAGCAATTCATAATATACTAATACTAATAATAATAATAATAATAATAATCAATATCAATCAATCATGTTTATTTACGTGCCCAGGAACAGCCAGAGGCTGAGTGCGGCGCACGGGTAGTTACATGAAAACAAAATACAGAAACATATAGCAAGAAAACAAACAAGCGACAAGACCAACAAATTGAGTAGTGAAAATGACAAATAAAGCACAGGCGGAGCCTGGGTACAGGTAAAACTAAAAAAGAAGATGCCTATGTTGCTCTGCCTATTCGTAAAGGCCACACGACAGGCAGAGCAACAAAGTTTGCAGTAATACACCAAAAACAACGGAGTGTAGAGACAAATGATATGACGAACAAATGACAGTAAACAGTTTCAAAATAGGCAACTATCAGTTGGATAGACCACAATCGCAGATAAACCGAATTCCAGAAAAAAGAGCGACAGACATATCATAGATGTTTAACATACTGTATTCAACAGCGCTGTACGGTAAATTGTAAAGGATTTCTGAAAGATGTCAAGGCGTTCAAAGAAGCGGTTGTAACAATTCTGTATTCTGCGCAACAGGAGAATGATTGGAGTTGCGCGCAGCGGTCAGAACGGGCGATGCGACCTGGTGGGCTTTTGTGGTACACTAACTCTAAACAGTTAAGCAGGTCTGCGCAAGAAAGGTTCGCCATGAACAATTTTGTGAAGAAATGTAAGGTCTGCACGCATACGTCTGCAGTTCAAGGAAGGGATGGAAGGTAGTAGTAGTAGTATCTGTTTGTTTTATGGCGCAAGGGCAACGATGGCCAAAGAGCGCCAATGCAATGGTTGATCATTTTGAATGATGTTTTAATAAAATGGTGCTGTAAATGTGACGATTTTAAAGAGAGGTTAGTGTGGGGGGTGTATACACCCCTCATTTAAAACAGCAATAAAATTGGGGAAATTTGAATGGCAGGGTAAGAATGTAAAAAATAAATAGACACTCATAGCGTCCTCCCACTCTGAGGGCCCCGAGGTTACACATGGTATGATATGCGGTTTAAAAAGCCAATGTCTCCCAGGTAAGCAAAAAGGCGTTTACTTGGAATTAAGGGTTGATCAGCTAAAAACATCGAGGGATGAAGAGGAATCATGTGAGTGTAGAGAGTTCCCGGAAGTGCTTTTTCCTTGCCTTGTGGAAGTACCCACACTCAACTAAGACATGGCTGACGGATAGGCGATGTCCTCACCTGTCGCATTGTGGCGGTGGTTTGCCCTGCAGAAGGTGCGAGTGAGTAGCGTATGTATGACCTATTCGTAATCTGCACATGTATACTTTCCGTGTTCTGTTGTGTGTTTTTTTTCTGTGTAGTAGCTGCCTAATTGGGGTTTTATAGTGTGGAGTTTGTTATCTGTCTGAGTGTCCCAGTGTTGCTGCCAGCGTTGTCGGATTGCCTTTCGAATGAATGGTTTCCAGTCAAAGATAGGGAAGCTGCTGAACGTCGACGCTGGCAGCGAAGTGCTGCCGCAGCGGCGCTCTGGTCTGCGAGTTCATTACCAGGAATGCCACTGTGTCCAGCACCCAACACACGACTATGACCTGTTTTAAAGCGTAGGCTGCCATTATCTCTTTAACTAACCTGTTCAGCACAATGTTCCTACTTGGTTTTCCATAATGCAGTGCTGTCACAACACTCACTATGGGTAAGTGAGAATCAGGATGAAAACTGTGATTGTGATGACGGTGCTTAAATATGGATAAAAACTTCTTCTGCACACGTTCTATTAATTCACTACTAGATTTGGAGATGCCGTTCCAGGCAACAGAAGCATATTCTAAGTGTGGTATACATATTGCATTGTATAGCATTAGAAATGGATCTGGAGAAGAGAATTCCTTTGTAATCCGACACACATCTCCAAGGCTTCGGAGTGCTCGCCGGGTGATGAGCCTAATATGAGGAGAAAAAGAGAGGGTACTGTCGAAAAGCACCCCTAGGTCCCTAATCTCCTCACCCTTTGCAGAGGAGCTCCCTCAATACTGTAGGAAAACAGCAGACGGTGGGTTTTCCAGCTGTAGGTGACAACCTTTGTTTTAGTGGGGTTTAAAATTAGGCAATTTTTCCTGCACCAGACCGATAATTCCGACACATCCCTCTGCAAGGCACAGCAGTCCTGAACACCGCTAATGTGCCTAAATAGTTTGACATCATCAGCATAGAGAAGAAAAGAAGAGTTTGTTAACACTGTTGAAACATCATTGATAAAGACAGAAAACAATAAGGGACCCAGCACGGAACCCTGGGGTACACCACTTGTTGCATGGTAAACACTAGACTTTTTGTAGTTAACATCTACATAAAAGGACCGGTCAAGGAGATAGTTGGACAACATGGCAACAAGGCTTGCGTCTACACCGGACTTAGCAAGCTTGTTAATTAATAACTGATGGTTCACCACATCAAACGCCTTACTGAGGTCAAAATAAATAACGTCCAACTGGCAGTTTTCACAAACTGCAGCCGAAGCCTGTGTCATAAAGCTTGCAAGATTTGTGACCGTCGATCGACCCGAGAAAAAGCCGTGCTGATTTGGTATCACAACGTTCTTGACGCAGGCAGCAAGAAGTTTGTGCAGAGCTGACTCAAAGAGTTTTGAGGCGACACAAAGGAGTGAGATCGGGCGATAGTTAGAAACGGCTGACTTATCACCAGACTTAAATATTTAAAAAATTCGAGCGATCTTCCATGCACAAGGACATTTACCTAAAAGTAAGCAGTTATTATAAATGGAAGTTAAGCCAGGCACAAAAATGTTGCCGTAAGCCTTCATGAGGGCTGCTGGAATTCCATCTGCACCACAGGAAAATGATGGTTTCATCCGTTGAAGGCTATCATTGACAATTTTTTCATCGAACCTAAGTGTGTTAAAATTAGAGTTATTAAACGATAGGCGTTCGTCGTTGCCATCTGGCAGTTGAAAGACAGAATGAAAGTACTGAGCAAAACTGGTGGCAACATCCTCGACCTCTTCACCATCGGAATTAAGCAGGCTAACGTGTTCTTTAGACCATTAGAACGGCCGCGTACATACCTCCAGAATTCAGCCGGTTTCTGAGACGCAGCAGCCTCTAACGATTCTATATAGAGCTGGTGGTCACGCCGGTAGAGGATTTTACAAAGTGAGCGATACCGACTAAACTCCGCTTTCCACTTGCCAAGCCCAGAACGCTCGGCCTTTTTGTGAGCGCTATCCTTAAGTTTAAGCGAACTTCGAAGTTCTTTAGAAAACCAGTGGGGAAATTTGGAAGGAACAGGCTTATAACAAGGGATATACTTTTCCATGCCCCTTCTGACGATTTCGGTGAAACGTCGAACCTGTTCGTCAACATCATTGACATCCAAAACACTAGACCATTCAGCAGATGAATAAAAGTGATACAGCCCAGCATAATCTCCACGCTTGAAAGCATATCGCGGGACTGCACAATTGTCAATAATAATAATAATAATAATAATAATAATAATAATAATAATAATAATAATAATAATAATAATCAATCAATCAATCAATCAATCAATCAATGTTTATTATAGTGCCCAGGAACAGCGGAGGCCTTCGTGCTGGAGCACTCAGAGGGGAAAATGCAGCACTGTAGTACATCAACAATTTGCTAATAAACACTCAGTGAGCAAAAAAAAGGAGAAAGAAAGACCTACAAAAAACGGCAAAGAAGATTAGAAATAAAATAGTGCAATCCAACCGACTTTACACAATCAAGTCGTGCTGGCGCACAGACAAGGTATAAGACAGCAATGAAATGCATCAACAGCTGGCAAAAGAACAGTGAGTGAGCAAAAAATAAGAAGAAACTACAACTTCAAAGAAGAATAAAAATGCCATAGTGTAATTTTAGGCAACATTACACAATCAATAGAAACTGTAATGTCTGGTCAATTGCAAGAAGACATCTTACAATAAGCGTAACTATACGGAAGGGTGAGTGAAAAGAAGAAAGTTTTTACAAGATTCGGGAAGCGTACATTTTCAGTTTCAAATGGACGCATGAAGTGAATATGGCAACTTTTAATGATAAAACGGCAGAAAAAGAAAAATTCTACGATAATTACAGTCGCAGTATCAGCACAATACACGAATAACCAGGAACAAGAACAAGCTCGGTGAAGTCAATGCACACGTCAGGACGATAAGTGAAGAAAAAGAGCACTGCCAAGATGAACCTAGTGTGTCAGAGCTGACAACCCGGCCAAAAACTCCCGAAGAGGACGCTGAAAGATATCGAGCTTCTCGGAGTGAACATTATGCAGATGCTGCATCCTTTGAAGAGGAGAACGTGTGCTGAGAGCTCCAGCTGCTTTAAAAGGGTGGGCGAGCCTTGTAGCTTTTTGTGGAACGCGAAAACTGATTGATTCAAGTAGTTCCGGGCATAAAATAATACCATGAAGCAATTTGTACATGAAAAGAAGGTCTGAGTGGGTCCGCCGGGAACTTAGAGAAACAGTTATAGGGATAGGCTCCGAAGGAAAACGATGCCTAAATATTGATGAAAATTTGGTTTGTACACGCTCTATACGTTGACAGTTGGAACTACAGGTTCCATTCCAAACGACAGAAGCATATTCTAGTTGCGGAATACAAAGCGTTCTGAATAGTTTTAGGAATGAAGAAGGAAACCGGAATTCTCGAGAAAACCTGCATACAGCCCCAAGAGAGCGTAGCGCCCGCCTAGTAAGTTGAGTGACATGAGGTGAGAAAGTTAAGGCACTGTCGAAAAGCACGCCGAGGTCTCTGATCTCTTCAACTCTAGACAAGTAACCGCCGTTAATACTGTAGCAAAATAAAGTGCGGTTCGTTTTCCTGCTATAAGACATGACCTTTGTTTTTGTAGAGTTAAGATTTAATCTATTGTCTGAGCACCACTTGGAAAATGAGGATATATCTTGCTCCAGGGCAATGCAGTCATTAATGGACTCAATCCGTCTGAATATTTTAATGTCGTCAGCGTAAAGAAGGAAAGAAGACATCTTAATTGCGGCTGACACATCATTAACAAAAATGGAGAACAAGAGAGGCCCCAACACGGAGCCTTGAGGCACACCGCTTGTTGATCTGTACAGAGCAGACGTCTGCCCGTTAACGCTAACGAAACTGAACCGGTTATCTAGATAACTACCCAACAATGCCACGAGTGGTGTATCAATTCCTACCTGTAAAAGCTTTTTAAGTAACAGCGTGTGGCAGACAACGTCAAATGCTTTGCTCAGATCACAGTAGACAACGTCGAGCTGGCCCCTCTCAGAAATGGCTGCCGAGGCCTGCTCCATGAAGCAGGAGAGATTAGTTGTTGTCGACCTTCCTGATATAAAGCCGTGCTGTTTACTTACAAGAAAATTCTGTACAGAACTTGACAGTAATTTGTACAGCGCTGTCTCAAACAGCTTGGAACAAGCACAAAGGAGAGAAACTGCTCTGTAGTTTGTTGCATCCGATTTGGAGCCTGACTTGAAAATAGGACGGACTCGAGAAATTTTCCACGCGAGAGGGAACACGTTTGTTTTTAGACACTGGTTAAATATCACCGTCAAAACAGGTACAAAAATGCTGCCGTATGTTTTGAGAATAGCTGGAGGTATTCCGTCAGCTCCACACGACAATGACGGTTTCATGCGCTTTAGGCTCTCCAAAACCAACTGCTCGTCCAAAAGCACTAAGCTAGAGCCTTGTACGCGATTTAACAATATGTTCATTTCAGAGACGTCACGCTGGCCGCATGTGGCACTGAAGTGCTGAGCAAAGTGGTTGGCGACATTATGAACTTCTTCCCCAGAGGAATCTACAAGATTGATAAGATCATGTGAGTTGTTCTTACGGGACCGGATGTATCTCCAAAATGTTTCAGGCTGAGAATTCGCACTACTCTCTACAGAATCGAGATAGGAGCGCTGGTCCCGCTCATAAAGGTTTTTACATAATTTACGGTAAGAGCAGAAGTTCTGTTTCCATTCGTCACTCCCGGTTTTCTTATACTTTCTGTGGCAGCGGTCTTTTAATTTAAGAGTCGTACGAAGTTCTTTCGAAAACCAATGTGGGTGCTTGGAGTGGTTTGGTTTATACTTGGGAATAAATTGGTCCATACCGCTTTTGACAATTTCGGTGAACCGTTCGACCTGTGCATTGCAATCAGGAAGTTCTTGAATTTCCGACCAATCAAACGAAGAAAAAAAGCTATACAAGCCAATGTAATCCCCACGTGCATAACAGAAGGGAGAGAGTTCATTATACTTTAGTGAGGTACCACAATGCCGAATCGAAACGGGAGCCGAAACTGATAATGAAAAGCTTGTCGGTTTGACAAGAGAGATATCACCATTGACTCGCGGTTCTATTATTCAAAATACCTTACAGGCTTACACAGCAGATGCTCGAGATTTACAAAAACTAGATATTGAATACGCGTGGAGTGAAACTGAAAATGGAAGAATGAAGGCTTGTCAAGTGGCCGCAAGTAGAAAGAAAAAAAAACAAGGTGCTAACAGAGATGCCATCTGTTTGGTCACCATGGCTTGAGCTGATACGGAATGTTTCTGAGCGCGAATGTTCAGGACTTTATGACACCGAATGTTTGAGAAGCAGAGGTCTAAGATATTTTCGGAGCAGTTTTTGATGTTATTCAGTTGTGCCATGGATGTGAAATCTAGGAAGTCTAAAACAATGCGAGATTTTTGCTGTACGTAATAATTGTAATGCTGGTTAGTTAGACTGTCCCATTGTACACCAGGTGCATTGAAATCCCCTAGAATGATAAAATGGTGATTTTGGTGTGAAGCGCAAACTTCTTCTACAGAAGTAAGTAGCTCATTGAACGAAGAAATAGGAACATCGGGGGGAATATAAAACGCCCCTATTAAGAGCCTCTCGCCCCCAGTCAGTCGGATGTCCAGCCAGACACACTCATTGTCGCCCTCAAGGTCTTGACGCCTCTTACACTGAAGACCACAATCGACCGCAACTAATACGCCCCCTCCCTTTTGTTTAGCCCCAGTAAAATTCCTATCTTTGCGGAAAACTTGGTAATTTGGAGGGAAATAATCATTTGAGCTAATGTCGCTACAGAGCCAGGATTCAGAAATTACAATAATTGGAAAATTTGTGGAAAGTACATTAGCAAAAAATTCGGACGCTTTAGTGCGAAGGCCGCGCGCATTTTGATAGTAAATGTCCACCCTATTGTTAGTTTTTTTCATCGTGTGGGACATCAGTGGAACAGAACATTTCGGGATGCAGCTTTCCGCGGAAAGGTTTGAAAAGGCAGCCCTTCGGCTAGAACAAAGGATCGCTCCTTTGTTCTGGCCTAAATATATATAATATAATAATAATAATAATAATAATAATAATCTTTATTGCCAACACAGAGAAGCATACAAAATAAGCGGGCCTGTCAAAGCCTATTAGACGGCTTGTGGGACTAGGCCCGGCAGGATCGGCTGAGGCGACAGAAATTATTACAGGATAGTGTTTACACAACACTAACAACATAAGTATAAATGCAGCAACAAATCAATATCTGGTGGGCACATGAGACTCTGTTTTGAATACAATACAGCGGAATTTTGTCGCGACAAATGAAGACAGTTAACTTCGAACTTATACATGGTACACAGGCACAGGCAGCGGTACAGAATACATAATCTGAAAAACAACAAACCCTCAGAATTTAATTAATATAAGTCAGACATCCCGAAGCAGAATCTTCAATTTCGATCTTGTAGTAGCCGTTAAAATTTCATCGGACAATTCATTGAATATTTTTGGAACATAAACACTGCGTGTGGAAGCACCGTAGCGTGTTGTATAACGGGGGACTATATAACGAGTTTCCTTTCGTAGTACCCTCGGAGCAATGTACTCTTTTTTAAAGTTAGAATTCCACATATGTTTTAGCACAACTGTTTGTTTAAATAAGGGGTCAAAAGAAGGAAAACCAAGCCCCCGAAAAATGTTTTCATGCAAAATAAGATCAGAACGGTAAGCCACACTTTTCAGAATATTTTTAACAAAGTGTCTACTCTAGTCTTCCAATGTATAGAGCAAAAAGCGAATATTGTAATTCCATATCTAAGGGTACTGTATGCTAGAGCATGAACTATTAATGTTTTTATACGATATGGAACCATAGATCTAATATTAAACAAAAGCCATGCGACACTCCTCAGTTTTCCACAAATATAGGACATGTGAGTCTGCCACGACATATTAGAATCAAAGTAAATACCAAGATATTTATGAGAGTTGACATATTCCACAGGGGTACACCGACAATCCTTACAGTCATCTCGATGCAAAAATACAGGAGCGTTAGTAGGCGAACACTTTAAAGGATTTCTGAAACATACCAGTTTTGTTTTTGTTGAGTTCACTCGCATTTTGTTTTGGGAAAACCAATTCATAGCCGCATAAATGTTTTTTTGTAAAGTACTTCTGGCGGATTCATATGATCTGTGTCTAGTGAGCAAAACTAAGTCATCCGCGTACTGGAAAACAATGCATTTATCAGTAATAGAAGCAAAGTCATTCATAAAAAGGTTGAAAAGCAACGGAGATAATATAGATCCTTGAGGGACCCCGGCCTGTAATACAATTCTTGTGCTCTGAGTACCCTTTTGTCCTACACTGACTATTTGCGAACGGTTAAGAAAGTAATTTTTTAAAACGGCATGATATGGTCCCCTAAAGCCCAGGCAGTGTAATTTTTTAAGCAGAAGGGTGTGATTGACTGTGTCAAATGCTTTGGATATGTCTATGAATAAAGCGCAGCTAAATAAATTATGTTCAAACGCCGAATATATCTCATCTGAGAACTCTTCTAAGAGTGGTATAGTGCCACGTCCTGCTATAAAACCAAACTGACGGTCAGATAAGATGCCAAACTTTTCTATGAAGGAGGTCATAGACTTCAGTAAGAATTTTTCTATTATCTGGGATAAGATCGGTAAGACTGAAATTGGCCTGTAGTTTTCAATGCAATCTCTTTTACCTCCTTTAAATCGTGGCTTAACTAAAGCAGTCTTTAGAGTGTCTGGGAAGACAGCCGAGTCTAAAAATCCGTTCAACATAAAAAGTAACAGCTCTGCCAATACCTCAAAGTGTTTTCTGAGCGTAAGAAGTGTTATTCCGTCCACACCTGGCGGCTTATTCTGATGGAAGGAAAATATAATTGTTTTAAGTTCATGTGTGGATAGCCTTGGTAGGTAAGCAGAGGCAGCTATCGACCCCTTTAGGGAGTTCTCCTCCTCCGTCCCCAATAAACCTGCGACAGACGAACTTGCAAAAAAACGGTTAAATGATTCCGCTGTGTCGTTAGGGTGGCCAGAAAGCGAAGAAATCTCCTGTAATGTATTCGTATGCTTGCCCCTAATGTCGTTGATAAGCGCCCAGGTTTTCTTTGCATTTTTTGATGAAGCATTAAACTGACGGTGAAAGTATTGGCGTTTAGCTGTGCGTAATAAAGCTACCACTCGATTCCTCGCGGATCGAAATTCTGCGCGAAGTAGTTCATTTTTGGGGGCATGTTTACAGCGCTTCCATAAGTAATCTTTGAGTGCGACAGCACGGAGAATGTCTGAGTTCAACCAATTGTGCTCTCGCCTTCGTTTTTTTATAATGGTACGTTGAGACAATTGTTCGAAATGTTTAAGCTGTTCACAAAATTGATCGTAGGCAGTTATAGGGGTGTTATTTGTAATTAAGGATGTCCAGTTAAAGCCACTAATAAGCTTATCCAACGCTGTATGATCCACTATTGTTATCACTTCATTAGATGGGTCATTACGCTCCGCAGATTTCTTCCCAGATCCGGGGGGATTTGCAGAGATGCGGCAGGCAACAAAATAATGGTCAGCCAGACGCTGATTTATGACGCAAGACGTCAAAGAGTGGTTAGGGGCATAAATAGCGATATGATCTAGGCAGGACGATTTTAATTTATCTACCGTAATTTCTTCACGTGTTGGAGCAGTTATTGCGCATTCTAAGCCATGGGAAGCTAGGATAGTTAAATAGTCGGCTACTATAGTTTTTGAAGGGGACAGAGTATCAATGTTTAAGTCACCAACAAGACATAACTGTTCTGCAGTATTCCAGCGATTCAACGTGTCCTCTAATTCAAGAAGAAATCGGCTAGCGCTGTTAGAAGGTGGCCGATATATTGATAACAGAATAAGATCCGAGTTCTTCAGGCGCACTTTTATCGCCAGGCATTCCGCATGAACAAAGTTCACGTCGCATAAAGAAACGTCGAAAGCGTCCCTTACAAAAACTGCAAGTCCACCACCCCGGCGCGCCGACCGAGATAAGAACTGCGGGCGATAGCCAGGAAGAACAAACGTGTCTGTGCACGATTCTGGGATGCTGGTTTCCGTGATTACAAAAGCATCTACAAAACCGCATAGCGTTTCCGCTAGCATTTTAAACTCATTCCAGTATTTTCGTAGGCTCCGTATGTTAACGCTGACAAGTGTGAAGTCATTTTCAGAGTTATGTTCATATGCTGCCTGAAACGATTTCAAATCTGGAAGTGTAGAATATTTTAGTTCCATAACGATTAGACGATTTTATCAACGTCCGCTTGCCTGTTTACGCGAATCAGTGCCGCTGTTTCATTCTTTTTGACATAGATCTTGCCTGCTTTGACCCAGGCAAATTCGTAGCCCTTAGCTTTTGCTGCCGTCCTCACACACCAGAAGAGTTCGCGGTTCATTTTAGTGAGGTTGTCGTTAAAAAATAACTTGGGTATCTTTCCCGAGTCATGCAATGCACGCAGTTTCTTTCGAACTTCGGACCAACGTTCTTTAATAGACACCGACTTGAATCGGACCAAGACAGTGGGGGTATCCCCACGTTTACTTGGGATACGGTGCACAGCCGTTACATCATCGGGGGAGAGGTTAGGCAATTCCAGCTTCGCCGCCAGATCGTTTAGAACGTCATGCAGGTTTTCACCAGGCTGAGCAGGTAACCCATGAATCTCCAGATTGGCATTTCTACTGTATTGTTCAGCAGCATTTTGTTCTTCTCGAATTCGTTGAAGTTCAAGTGCCTGCGCCTGCACAGTCGCTTTTAGAGCACTCAGCTCCGCTTCGTTAGCTTTAACAGTCTTTCGGCTTTCCTCCAGTTCCTTAGTAACAACCTGATAGTCCTTAGTCAGCTCAGTGACAGCTTTTTCGAGGTCTAGTACAGTCTCCGTGAGTTTCACAACTTCAGCCTTCATCGAAAGCAGTGCGTCTAGTTTTTCGTGAAACTGCGGCAGAGACTCCACCCGTTTCATAATCTCTAAGAGAAGTGGATTATCCGCAGTTGTTGCCTCACTGGCTTGAGTTTGGTCTGCCTGAAGTTGTGAACCGGCACGCTTTTTACTTGCTCTACAAGTTTTGCAAACCCAGGCATACCGTTTGGCGTGGCCCATCGTCGTGAACGTATTAGAAGCGATGCCGGAACATGCCTGGCCAAGATGATAAGACAGCCTGCATTCTGCACAAGTCATGAGCCTGCCATCATCAGGCAATGGCGAGTGGCAGGCAATACATTCCTCGTTGCCGGCCATTTATTCACAACAGTTTCAAAGCAAAGAATAAAATATCAGCAAAACACTCGGCAGTCGGCGGCAATACGACCAATGAAAAGAACTGACAAGTGTGTGAATGGAATTTACCTGTCAAAAATTGAAGATTAGCGTTGGACGAGGTATCGCCGCCGACTGCGGAGTGCCCGCCGAAGTAAGCTGCTTAAGTAGACGATGAACAGGCCAGGATTTCCATGGTTTCCGGGCGAGATAAGGGCGTCACCAAAGGCAGCGGGCAGGACCGAGTATCTTGGTGGCGGACGAGCTTACGGCACGAGCAGCAGGCTGGCCGGTATCCTGGTGGTTTCTTCTGTCAGTCCACTCGGTGCCGGCGCCGTGACGAGCCTGTCAAAAATTAAAGATTAGCGTTGGACGAGGTATCGCCGCCGACTGCGGAGTGCCCGCCGAAGTAAGCTGCTTAAGTAGACGATGAACAGGCCAAGATTTCCATGGTTTCCGGGCGAGATAAGGGCGTCACCAAAGGCAGCGGGCAGGACCGAGTATCTTGGTGGCGGACGAGCTTACGGCACGAGCAGCAGGCTGGCCGGTATCCTGGTGGTTTCTTCTGTCAGTCCACTCGGTGCCGGCGCCGTGACGAGCCTGTCAAAAATTGAAGATTAGCGTTGGACGAGGTATCGCCGCCGACTGCCGATATATATATATATATCGACTACCGATGTATATATATATATACTACACTATATATATATATATACGATATATATATATATCGACTACCGATATATATATATATATACTACCGATATATATATATATCGACTACCGATGTGTCTGCACTCGATTCGCCGCTGCGCGGAAAACTGCAGCGACCTCCCTCTCTCGTGTACGCCATGGAGGCAGTCTGGAACTTTGTCATTTTCTTTGGCCCTGGGCCAATACCGCTGACAGTACCTTAGGTACAAAAGTTCTACTCCAGTTCCTACGAGACACTGAACTAGACAAATTTCTCTAGATACCAGACAGAGCAAGTGTGACGTGATATGTACTCTTTCGCACTGTGGCGTTCATCTTTTTACTTTGCTTGTGTTGGTGTCACTGGCGTTCATCTATTTATTTTTCTTGGGTTGGTGTTACTCTTTTTTTTTCTTCGCGTCGTTTACTTTTCGTTTTGTTTCAGTGTTTACATTAACGATTCTCTTTTCAATTGTTATTTTTATGTCCGGACTCTGCTGGCAAATTTCTTTGTTTTTACTTTCCTTTTTTTTTTCAACGCTTCTGTTTTGTTTCTTCCTGCTGTAACCCTAATGCCTAATATTCATCACTCATCAACGTAGTCATCCACCATCTGGTGTAGCAAGCCTTGTCCCTACAGGGCTGACCTCACCAGTTTACATTAAAGAGCCTTCTCTCTCTCTCTCTACCGATATATATATATATATATATAAGATATCAGAATATATATATATATCGTATATATATATATATATATATATATATATATATATATATATTTATATATATATATATTCTGGTATTCTGGAGGTCGTGGGTTCGGATCTCCCACCTGTGGTGGCATTTTTTTCTCCACTTCTTATTTTCCAAATTCTTTATCTTGAGCTACTACATCCTCCCCTTTGCTTCCAAGGTCTTCTTGACTGTCAATTCTTATTTCTGTCCTAAATATATATATATATATATATATATATATATATATATATATATATATATATATATAGATATATATATATATATATATATATATATATATATATGTAGGACAGAAATAAGAATTGTAGCCATAAATGTAGGACAGAAACAAAATATATATATATATATATATATATATATATATCTATATATATATATAAATAAATATATATCTATATATATATATGGAGGTCATTGAAACAGATCAAGAATTTTGAATTCTTGACCTGTTTCAAGAATCTGTCTACGCTGGTCGACCACTCTCGACATGTCGTAGACACTCGAGTCACGGCCGGGTTGTAAAAGATAGTCCGAGTGGCGCTGGCTACCACCCCCAAGCACAGGAACAAAAATACCTAAATATAAATACCCCAGAAAGTGGAGGGGAGAAAAACCCCGCCGGTAGCACAGTGGCTATCGCACCAGACCAGTATTCTGGAGGTCGTGGGTTCGGATCCCACCTGGCGGGCATTTTTTTCTCCATTTTCTTCCTTTCTTTCAAAATTCTTTATCTGTTTCAATGACCTCCCACATCCTCCCCTTTGCTTTCCGAGGTTTTCTTGACTGCCAACTCTCATTTCTGTGTTATTTCAACGAGCCCCTCATTTTGTATTCTGATTCGCTACTATATATTATATATATATAGATATATATATATACTATATATATATATATATATATATATATATATATATATAATATATATATAACAGTGCAGGGCTGGCAGCTGAATAGTATATTAAATTAAAGTCACCACGAAAAACATAACAATATTTAATACGACGTTTCGGCTGGAACCAGCCTTTTTCAAGTCTTTTTGAAAAGGCTGGTCTCAGCCGAAACGTCGTATTAAATATTGTTATGTTTTTCGTGGTGACTGTAATTATATATATAGATATATATATATATATATATATATAGTCGTGAAGTGAAGTCCTTAGTTGCTGCAGGAATACGCACAAAGTAGAAGTACGCTCTTCGGAGACTTTATTTCCAACGTTTCGACCTGAGACAGGTCTTCCTCAGGAATGAAAGGTAAAATCGTACGGACTCAGAGTGGGGGCGGCGCCCCGAAACACAAGCCACATGGGAAACAAACACACAAACGACCACACACAGCATACAGAGCTTATTCTGCCAAAGGCAGGCGAAAAAGAGCCTTCAAAAAAAAAAGGCGAAAGGAAGAGGGAGGAACAAGGTCGCAAGGAGGAGGCAAGAAAGAGGCAAGGAGGAACACACTGCATGAACGCGGGTTGTGGGATAACAGAAAATGCGACGAGTTCACGGGTGGCGAAAGGCCCAAAACATCCGGTGTCTCCGGAGAGGGAAAAACTACAAAGCACACGCCGCCACGAGCAGTGAGTTTACATGCGCGTCACCGGTAACAAGGATTAACTACTGACCGTCTTCAGCGGCATGGTCAAGAATGCAAGCGGGGCCAATTACTGCATCTGAAGCGCAGGGAGCCTCCACGACTTTGGGGGGTCCCACAAAAGCCAATGGGGGAGCCCATTTGAGGCGTCCCCTTCTCCGCCTAAGCCTCCATATATATATATATAGATATATATAGATATATATATATATATAGATAATTAGCTATATATATAGAGATAGAGAGAGATATAGATATATATATAGATAGAGAGAGATAGAGATATATATATAGAGAGAGAGATAGAGTATAGGAGAGATATATATATCTATATATATATATAGTATAGATAGATATATATATATATGTATATATATATAGCTATATATATCTCTATATATATATCTATATATATATTATATATATATATATATATATATATATATATATATATATATATACAGAAATAAGGGTTGGCAGTAGAGAAACCTCGGAAAGCAAGGGGAGGATGTGGTAGATCATTGAAACAGATTAAGAATTTGGAAAGAAAGAAAGAAAGTGAAGAAAAAATGCCCGCCAGGTGGGATCCGAACCACGACCTCCAGAATACCGGTCTGGTGCGATTCTGGAGGTCGTGGGTTCGGATCCCACCTGGCGGGCATTTTTTCTTCACTTTCTTTCTTTCTTTCCAAATTCTTAATCTGTTTCAATGATCTACCACATCCTCCCTTTGCTTTCCGAGGTTTTCTCGACTGCCAACCCTTATTTCTGTGTTATTTTCAACGAGCCCCTCATTTCCTATTCTGATTCGCTATATAATATATATATATATATATATATATATATATATATACGTGTATGGCAAGGCTAACCGTTCTACTTTCTGTGACACCACTTTATAACCCGGTTTTTAAATACAGCCTTAGTAGCGAAACGTCACCGCTACACTTCAGCAAGTATTCCCAAAAAATCCACCAGTATTTCCCGCCAGTTTATAGTACCACAGGACGAAGGCCTCTTCCATAAACGTACTGCCACTGATGCGTCACCCGAATTCA
Source organism: Haemaphysalis longicornis (assembly GCA_013339765.2). Lineage (NCBI taxonomy): Eukaryota > Metazoa > Arthropoda > Arachnida > Ixodida > Ixodidae > Haemaphysalis > Haemaphysalis longicornis. The sequence goes on along the minus strand of CM023449.1, from coordinate 78,028,333 downwards.
TTATTTACCGTTAAAGTTTGTCACCTCAGTCATTCACTGAATTTTTATACTTAGTACTTCGTTCATCGGAAGCCATTGATGCCGCTCTTGTGGTGTGCATTCTGTTGGTCCTGTGCACCACATATCCGGCACATCTACAGTACTTTTTAACGAGCAGAACTGTTTGGACTCGAGTTTCAGTCGTGCCGGGCGTCACTGAAAACTCGGCGCAGCGAAGTGGAGAGGAGGAAAATGCTAGGCCAAGAAGTGTGAGGGGAAGTGGCAAGGAGGCAACAAGCTGTAAGGTGAAGCGCTCAGTCGGCGGGGACGATGACGACGACGTCGCGGACACATGCCCGTGAAGGGATTGTCCCCGTTTCGGCAGGGCCGAAAAAGAAGTGGCAGGCCACACGAGCCGATGACGGTGAACGCGAGTGGCCGATGAGAGCCGGCCACGACGGAGCGGTGAAGAGGCCAGAGGGGAAGGAGGAAGGACTGGCGATTGCAGGGGAGGAGTTCCGAGAGGTCGGTTCGAGGAGAGCGTCGTCCAGGCGCAGAATTAGAGCTCATCGGGTCTCGGGGACCCAAGCTCAGAGGGATCTACCTGACGCCAAGGCCTCCCCTGACCAGCGGCCTATTCCCCAGTGTCCTGTCCCGTGGCACGCACACGCGCTGTGTCGTGCCCCGGTCCTGAACGACCACGGCCTGGGGATCATCGTCTACCGGCGGCCACCGGGTGCCGACTGCCCGCGGCCTTCCGTGACGTGGCACCTGGTGGTGACCAGGTGCCGGCCACGACCGCTACCGCAAGTACCGTTCCTGGAAGTGCAGCGACGGAGCTGCACCGTCAACGGCCCAGCACGCGTGACGTCCCGTCGCGGCCCTCAGCGCAACGCAACGCGACACCCCGACGCCCCGAGTACTACGCCACGTCACGGTGAACTCGTTCTGAACTTTTCTGTAGCGCTTTTCTGGCGTTTAGATGTATAGCCTTTTCTGCACATTAGTTGGACGTTTTGGGCTTCTTGATGTCACATTTGCAAAATGGTTATTCCTTTTGGTTTTAAGTTAGTTCTCTGGTAGGGTCTCGTCTAAGTGTTATTGTCTGCGTCGTGCTTTGTTCTGTAATGTATGTTTTCTTTATAACCTCTCAAAGCACCCTCGTCTGATTAACAGGTGACTGTGGCTACCCCCAATCACCACTGAACACACCCTGCTCAAGAACCTGCAGAGGAGGTTTTCCTTCCCTCCTCACACAAGCCTATTGGCAGGTGTAGGAAGTGCGCGCCTCAAGAAATAATTACACCATCTCCTCGTAGGGGACCCTGAGTAGTATGCGAAGCAGCCGTGGGGTCGACTGAAGTTCCCATTAGTTTTCAGTTCGTCGTTTCCATTGACGTTCAGCTTCGCGTGCCTTCGTTGTATCAGTAGCTTCTTGAAGTAGTTTGAATGAGTGAAGGACATAAGGCGCATTCGTAGCACATGCTCCCGTCTCGGTTCGTAGCGCAGTGGGAAGAGCGCTACGTACTTCCCGTTGCGGCCAGAGAGTCGTGGGATCAAACCCGCGCGCCGCCTAACTATTACTTTTTTATAGCGGACTGCGCTGACGTCAGCCCAAATGCTGACGGGGCTGAAGAGACGCGCATGCGCAGTAGAGTACGGTCGGCAGACAACGACAACGAGGGAGGGAGGGACACAGCCCCGCGCATGAGATGCTTCGCATCTAAGAAACGCTTCCCGTGTCGGAATGGAACGTGGGTACCTCGCGTTATGAAACGGGCGTTTATCCGGCTACGCTATCACTGCATTTGGGGCACTCAGCAGCTCCTTTGGATTCGCAGCGCGGGCGTTGGCTTTGGCCTTTGGCTGAGTTGAAGTGAACAGATGTTCGGGTGGGGAGGAGCGCGTCGAGGATTGGCAGCGCCTAGTTATTGAGTAAGCTCTAGCGTGCAGGTGTTCTCCTAGTTCAGAGAAACGGTACGCGCTCGACGGCTACCGATCTGCCTATGAAATGGGCAGACCTAAAAAAAACCTTTTTCAAATTTACTGAAACCCACCAGCGTTTCCTCACTCTTCCCATCTCAATTGAGAAGCTGTCCACATTTTTTTAGCACGCAGTGTTTTTTTCATGCAGCCCCGCACTGTTCTCTTGCTGGCGGATCTTGCCGAACGTCGGAATTTAAGAACGAAAGCTTTCCGAAACCGTCCTCGTCCTGCTGGGAATTCGACTGTAGGAGACCTTACAGTGTATTCAGCTCCCGGTGAGTTAACTTTTTTTAGACATATGACAGATGGTAGCACTACGTCGGTCGACACTTTTATGTAATGGAAGCATTCTTCCTGCATTCCGTTCGACTTATCTTTGCGGCCTCGAACGTTTCCTTTTGGACCATCACAGTCGGTGTAACAATTAAGTTGCACACGAAAATACGTTTCTTAGCTACTAGAACAGGCGGAGCGGTTTTGTACATATGTCGACATCAGGCAGCAGAGCACGTGGCTCACGTGGTCACTGAAACTTGCTCAGGTTACTTAGGCCCACTTAACTTAAATAAACAGAGAGGGAGGGAGGGAGGCCAACTTTATTCTGGTCATCGCGCTTGTAGCCGGTGACATTCCTCCGCAGCCCCATCGATTTGCCGGATCTGAAAGTCCAGATCGGAGCCGCGGGGCATGGCCTTCCAGTGCTCCTCAGAGGTGGTTGGTGGGTGAGTATTTTGTGGGCATGCCCAATGGTGCGAGAAAGGGTGGCGTGATCTCCGCACAGGCGACAGGCCGCGGTTGGGTAGAAACTTCGGTGTATTTCAGATAGGCTGGGTTGGGGAAGGTGTTTATAGTAAACGACAAATGTGTGCTTTGTTTTTATCAAATTGTTGGTCCGCCGGTGGGTAGATCTGACAGGAGAGGCAGTAATGCGTAGTGATGTGGTGAAATCTGACCAGGCGATCCCTCGCGGACAGCGCCCCGTGATAGCGATAGCGATTATGCTCCGCTCGGATCGTCAGCCCTCGGGAGAGTTTGTGGGTCGTCTCATTTCCCTCGAGGCGGGAGTGCGCGGGTGCCCAGGTGAGCCGTATTGTCCCGTCTGGGGATATCGATCGAAATGTTTACATAATTTCGAGTACCACTTGTGATAATCTGCCTGTGGCAAAAGTTTGAATTGCAGTCGTGATCGTTTGAGGGATTGTATTTTGCATGATGGCTTAGGCTATATGGGTGGCTCATATAGTTGCTGAGTTGATAAGTTTTCTTTTACAGGTTCGTTATAAGCAACCACGTATGCGTCGTGGTGTCTGAACTCGGCTGCGCCAACATAGTGTTTGGGTTATCTGTATATAATTTATGGAGTGCTTCAGCTCATTTCTTTCTCCTGGCTGCGAAATGTTCGGGGTGCATGTTGCGTGGCAGAGGTTTGCTGGTTATCCTGCCGTGGATGTGTGTTAGTATAGGGTGAAGGTGTGTACGGTTGGTGTGGAGTCCGATAGATAGTGTAACAAAAGAGGACCAGCGTCTGGCTTCCGATGTGGTAATCTAGTCGATAGTCCAGGCAGCGAGCGCCCCCGATCCTCGTCTTCTTCTTTTCCTACTGTCGCCCTCTGCCTGCGCTTCTTTATTTCTCAACACACTCCCGCCGCCGCCAAGTTGGTTGTGAGCTAGCTGGCTGCAGCACGGGAAGTGGAGAAGTCCGGGCCTCATTACGACCATTTGTTCGACTTCCGGCGGTGCATAATTCCACAGTAGCCATGCTTGTAGGCTGGCTGGAGAATTCAGTGGAGCATTTGGCTGGATGTCTCGATGCCGTCGATCTCGGTACATGTCTATAGCCAGTGTCACGGGCAACGAGCGCTTGCTGGGATGCTGGATCGAAGTGACTTAGGATATAAAAGTGAATATCGCGAATGTTCCTATGGTCAACCCTCAAGAGAAACCATGCTCCAAGTTTTCGACCAGAAGGCAGCCGCCGGGATCGAATGGGAACAGCTGCTGCGGATGGTCAAATTTGCGGAGAGCGTCAGGAGAGTGGTATGGCATTGCCGTCACGTCCACGTCTGATACTTCTTCCCTGAAGAAATATGTGTGTTCCATCGGCGTGTCATTTTTCTTAGCGAATCATAGGATTTCGCTCTCGCTGGACTCAACGCAGTACAAAGGCTCGTACACAATCGAGTTGCGCTTGCTGAATTAGGGGTCGTAACCATAGAAGCATTTGTTCTGCTTCGCCACGAGGATACCTCCCCACCGGGCCTTGACGAGAGCGGCCGCTGCTCGCCTCTGGAGTCGAACCTTGCTCACGGAGCGCCGGAGAAGCAGGCTCTTCGTTGTCCCCTGAAGCGAGTCCATCTTCTGCACGAACCGCGTTTTCGTTGCTGGACCCAATGAAAACATATTCGACTCAAAACCTGGTTGCTGAACTGCCTGCGAAACGAGAGGTGCGTCACCGACGTAAAGGTCACAACAGGAAAGCTTGGTGGTCTCCAAAACAAAGGTCGCATCATCGACGCTAGGGCCGTGGCAGAACGGGTCAGACGTCTCCGTGGCGGTAGTCAAGTCGTGAATGCGAGGGTCGCCACAGTGTCGCATGGACGACTCCAAAACGGGGGTTGCATCGATGACGCCAAGTTCGCTGCAGGGCCGGTCGTTTGTCTCCAAACCAGTAGTCACATTAGCGATGTCATGATTCCAGAAGGGGCGTGGTGACGTCTCTGAAGTGAGAGCCGTGTCGGCAACGCCAGCGCTGCAACAAGGCCGGTCAGACGTATCGGAAACAATAGTCGCGTAAGCGACAGCGAGGTCGTGGCAGGGTCCCTGAGATTTCTCCATAACGGCGACCACGGAAACACCAGGGTAGGGCGGTCGCAGGAGCCGCTTTTGAGGGCTGAGCCCCTCCGGGTCTTCTTTAGCATCGTTGTAACGTGCAGCGCCCTCTTTGTCGTCGTGTTTCTCTACCCGTGCAACAGTCATTGCCCGAGCAGGCGGCATTTCACCCGTGACCTTTGTGGACACCGTCGGCCGCGCCTCCTCGGTAGGCGAGCAGAGGGTCGAAGTCGCGTTGCAGGTAGAAAACAGGGCTGCCCTAGGTTGCGGGACGGGGCTTTAGGAAACGTCTTGGCTCGCGGAAAAGCGTACGCGCGTTCGCAGGGCACAGATACGCTCATCGTAGTCGATCGCGTTCAAAATGTCCGCTTCGAATTCGTCATCCGTAAGGTTTGCTTGAATTTCGGCGTCGAGCTGGTGAAGGCTCACCTGGTCATGAAAGATGAGGTCGAGTACATTTTGCCTATTCAGGGCCGTTGCTGCCTGACTCCGCAGCAAGGCGTCGAGGACTGTCATGGTCCCGGAGATGGTCGCTCGCAGGACATCTCGGCGAATACGAAGTGCGTCCATGGCATTAGTCGATGAAGCAAGACGCTGGGGTTGCGAATACCAAGAAAACAAGGGCGGGCTTGGGCAGGAGCCGAAAGGGGCGGCAGCCGAGGGCAACGCTTCCAGGATAAAGCAGTACGAAGGTATTTCTATGACCCACCACAACCTCCCCCTTGCTTTCCGAGGTTTTCTTGACAGGCAACCCTTATTTTCTGTCTTATTTCACGGAGCCCCTCATTTCCCATTTTCGGATTCGCTACATGCTTAGCGAGGGCCTCTGTTCTGGAAGTCTTGGTGCCAAAGGGAGCTTAAGAGGGTTCAATGCTGGTCGACCACTCTCGTCATGTCGTAGGCACTCGAGTCACGGCCCGGGGTTTAACAAGAAGGTCCCCTTCACCCGGAGTAGTCCGAGTGGCGCTGGCTACCACCCCCAAGTGCAGGAAACAAAAATACCTTAACATAAATATCCGAGAAAGCGCTGGGGAAACAGCCCCGCCGGTAGCGTAGTGGTTATCGCACCAGACCGGTATTCTGGAGGTCGTGCGTTCGGATCCCATCCGGCGGGCATTTTTTCACCACTTTCTTGTCGACTCAAAAAATTCTTCATCCATTTCTATGACCCACAACAAGCTCCCCCTTGCTTTCCGAGGTTTTCTTGACTGCCAACCCATATATATATATATATATATATATATATATATATATATATATATATATATACAGGGTGTCCCAGCTATCATGCACCAAGATTTAAAAAAAGAGCGATGGAGTTACTCGAAGAAAACCTAGTGCATAATGTTTGCGGTACTGTGGAGAAGTGGACAGTATTTTTTTCGTTAATTAGAGTTAAATAAATAATTGTAATTAATTATCTAACCCGGTAACTACTGTCCTGATCCCCCAAGTGTCAGTGAGGCACTTGTAGGTAGCCACGAGGGGAATCTAACTGCGGTATTTTCAGCGAAGAAATATTTGCGTACTCATTTATTCTGGCTGATAAAGAAAACCCGCGAAATATGAAACATACCACGTGACGACGCTCCCGCGCGTATCGTAAAGCAGCGCCCCCAAATAAGTTTATTGAAAACAACTACTTCGCCTGTCACCCGCCCGAAGAGACAGCGTATCACCTTGATAATGGCATGCATGGAAGGAGCAGCAACAGCAAGATTCGCGGGGCACGTGTGCAGATAAGGCACAAACGCGGTCGCGATTTCTTCTTTCTTTCTTTTGTTTATTTTCGTATGGCTAACTCAGAGGCCAGCCTGTTTGAGGGCATTGCTTTACGAAGCCCGCTCACGCGCGCGGGAGCGTCTTCACGTGGTATTTTTCATATTTCGCGGGTTTTCTTTATCAGCCAGAATAAATGAGTACGCAAACAGTGCTTCGCTGAAAATACCGCAGTTAGATTCCCCTCGTGGGTACCTACAAGTGCCTGATTGACACTTCGGGGATCAGGACAGTAATTACCAAGTTAGATAATTAATTACAATTATTTAATTAACTCTAATTAACGAAAAAAATACTGTCCACTTCCCCAGAGTACAGCAAACATTATACACTAGGTTTTCTTCGAGTAACTCCATCGCTCTTTTTTTAAATCTTGGTGCATGATAGCTGGGACACCCTGTATATATATATAGATATATATATATATATATATATGTTCCTTCGGTGAATACATCGACCAGCTCGTTCTTGCTGGTTAAGTGGAGGCAAGACAGCGAGTATATATATTCGAGTCACAACTAAAGCCTGTAGAATGCGGACATCTTCATTTTCTCTCAAGCCTTTATGACGGTTTATTATTCTGCGTTTGAAATGGGCGGTTTGTCTCGCGTTTCTTTCCACGCGATTTAGGAGTTTTCCGTTTTTTCTTTCGTTCTGGATAAGCAATCCAAACACTCGGATACGCGGAACCTCTGCGGTAGGGAGTTCTGGAATGTGAAGCTTGATTTTTGGCTTGTCTGGCTTACGAGATTTTGGGTGGTAGCAAACGTAACTCCGATATAGTGGGCGAGCATAAGAATTGTCACGATTTGCCCCGAATTCGTGGACGTGGGAAGGTCGTGGGTACCCTCCAGCCGAGTGATTACCCGCAGCGTGGTGGTGGTGACGGTGACTGACCGCGAGCTGCTGTGCTCGTCGGTGTTTATTGGCCTGCCGTGCACAGTGTTTCAAACCAAGCCTGGGTGGGGCCACCAAACTTAGCGGACAAAAGGATCAGGGTCGGGGGGCGCCACAAACTTGTCACACCCCTCATCCCCAAGTTTGTTTGTCTAACACAAACACAAAACTACGCCTGTTACCCCGGCGAGTGACGGTCCGCTGGTCTCCGCTGTCTCGCACTTCGCCTGAGCACAGGTGTCGATGCAGGTTGTGGCAGCATCGGGTGCCGCCTGTGTCACTCTCGCACTGTCTGACGGCCTTGCGGATGCACCTACTTTCAAGTGGCGCCACAGTGGCGCGAGTAGCACCAGCCCCTGGTGCTTGTGGGCAGCGGCCGCTGTAGTTCTTGGCTCCTCGGCCAGCGGGCTTCCTGTAGGGGCGGCTGAGATTGCTAGGCGAGGCCTCACATGGTCAGCGTGCCGATGGAACGTGGTCCTTCCGACATGCGGACAAGCAATGACGATGCACTGGCAGGGAGAGACCCCAAGCCCGGCGGATCAGGGTGGACCAGGCTGGAAGTTCCTGGCGAAAACCGGAGCCCCAGGACTCCGGCAAAGGCCGAGGACCGCCAACTCTGTCAGCAGCCAGCGTTTGCTTGAGCTGCTTCAGGAGTGCTGTGGACCGGAGCTCTGGATGCAACACGCCCAACGGTGTCTACACCATCAGACCCAACAGGAGCTCTCAGGTGGCACGGCCTGTGATGTCGTGGGGTGTGGTCCGGTACTGGAAGAGGGCGCGGGCAACCAGCGTCCGAAAATCCCCAGCCTTGCTCTTTTTGAGTTTGTCCTTGACAGTTTGTACCACCCGCTCGGCAGCACCATTTGACACAGGGTGGTACGGTTGGAACCATCATCCGACGAATCCGTTTTTCGCCAGGCCAGGACTCCTCGCTTGCGAAAGAGGGACCGTTGTCGAACACGATGACATCCGGCAACCCCTGGGCTGCAAAGACTTCCCGCAGCGCCCGCAATGGTTGCTCTTCCCGAAGGAGTGGTGACTGGCAGTACTCCACCCCTCTTGGAGAAGGCGTCCACCACCACCAAGAAGTGGTGGTCCTTGAAGGGGCCCCCGGAATCCACGTGCAGGCGGGACCAGGGTCTCTCCGGGAACGGCCAGGTAGGGTATCTCCACATGACGTGATGCTCGCTGGTTCTCCTTGCAGTTCTTGGCAGCTCTGCACCATGCGAGCAATGTCCTGGTTTCCAGGCGAGGCCACCAAAACGTGGGCCGGGCCACCATATTGGTCTTCTCCATGCCTGGATTACCCGCGTGTGCAGCAACTGCAGGACCCTGGACCGCAGGCTCTGTGGAATCACCACCCGGGAACTCCACAGCAGGCAGCCCTGCTGCAGGCTCAGTTCGGCAGCCTTGTCGTTTTACGTCCGCTCCGCCAACTCCCCTCAGGACATCGCCTTGACCCCCTCTGACAGGACTGGGTCCCGGCTGGTCGCTACCGGCACCGCCGATCTCGACAGCGCCTCCCGCGTAAGCTTGCTCCAGCATTGAAACACTTCGGCAGGCTCAGGAACCGCAGCAGGCACCTCTGGCAGGGGCAATCGGCTCAGGGCATGAGCAGGTGCCAGGTCCTTCCTCGGACGGTAGACCAGCCGGTAGCTGTAGGCCGTAAGCATCAAGGCCCAGCGTATCACTGGATGTGATGCCTGCTCTGGAACCGCCTTTTCAGGGCCCAGCAGTCCCAGCAGCGGCTTTTGGTCCATGACCTTCTCGAACGTTTGGACCACAGGTACTGGTGAAAGCGCTCGACCCCGAACATGAGGGCCAGGCTTTCCTTGTCCAGCTGGCTGTACCGTTGTTCTGCAGCATGAAGCGGGCAGGACGCAAACGACGCAGGCCGTTCCGGGCCATTATTCTCCCGGTGGACCAGGACGTCTCACACCGTACGGCGACGCATCTACGGTCAGGACGACAGCCTTGGCATCCTGCAATCGGGCCAGGACGTTGTCCAGCTTCTGCAGGTGGTCCTCGTCGTCTGTACCGGTCACCAGGATTGTCTTCCAACTACACCGCCACGAGCCACATGCCCCTAAACAGGTTGTCCATCTCCCTTCTAGAAAAATGGCAGGTGCTGTGGCCACGCCGAACGGTAAGCGTGTGTACTGGAAGAGTCCCAGCGTTGTCGAAATGGTGATGTACTTCCGGGATGACTCCTGGAGCACCAGCGGCTGGTAAGCATCTCTGAGATCGGGTTTCGTGAACTTCTGTCCCCCAGATAATGCCGACCAGAAATCTTTCAATTCGGGGCAGTGGATACTTCTCGACCGTAGTGCCGGGTTGATGGTGACCTTGAAGTCCCCGCAGATCCTAACACTGCCGTCTTGCTTGCGGACTGGCACGATGGGAGCGGCCCACATCCGGCGACCTTGACGGGCACCAAGATGTCGTTTCGCTGCAACCGTTTGCAGCTCCTGGGTGACCCCATCCTTCATGGCAAATGGCAGCGGGCGCGGCTTGAAAAAACCGAGGCCCGGGGCTCCTTCTGGGACATGGATGCTCACCGCCGTGACAGTGAATGTACCCATCCCGGGCTCGAAAAGGGCCTTGAACTTGGCAGGAGGCCTGGGATGTCTGCAAAGGCATGTACTGGTCCCTGGTACTCCGGCAGCCGCACGGCCCAAAGCCTGAAATCCAGTCTCGACCCATCAAGCGTCGGTGATGGCCCCTTGGTGAGGCAAAGGGAGAGGAAAGGACAGGGCGTTCGCCCTATCGCCAAGGCGAAACGCTGACCTGGGCTTGACCCCTCGACCTGGGCGAGCTCTCCGTTGTAGCTTGCGCAGCATGACGCCCGACGCCTCGACGGACACTCCAGTGAAGGTGCGTTTGAAGACTTTCCCGGCCATGACAGACACGCTGACTCGTGTCCAGCTCCATGAGATGGTTGCCCGTAGACTTCGTGTGAACAGCGTATATGGTGGCCCAGGCGAATGCAGTATTTCCCGTGTTGCAACATGTCGAAAATCTGTGGGTCTTCGGAGATGACGTGAAGCTTAGCCGTTGAGGAATCCGACGGTGCTGCACGTCCCTGCCGCCAACCCTTGCACCGGCTCCCTTGGCTGTGCGCTTGCGTGGGACACGTGCGCCACCCAGGCCGCTGCTTCTGCCCATTCCCCGTCCACCCTCGGCACGCCCGCCGAGCAATGTGCCCAGTTCTCCCACGCGCGAAACACTCCGCTTGCGCGAACTGGTACTGTGAGGGGGGGGGGGGGGGTGGTCACCACCCGCGACGACCTGCACCTGCCATGCCGTGGTCGCCATATTGTTCACTGCCGCTTCCGTGGACGGTGAAGCCGGCCCGCGCATGCTATCTCGCCTGCATCCTTGGCCGCAGCATCCATCGCCAACGCTGCCTTCACGGCGTCCTCCAGCGAGGGGGCTCAGGAAGCTCCACGACTCGCGTGTGCATGGCGGGGTCGTTTATGCCGCAGATGAAACGGTCCTGAGCAGCGAGTCCGAGCTGGTCCCCGAAGGCGCAGCCGCTCGCTAACCCTCGCAGCGCTGCGACGAACTACCCAAGAGTCTCTTCCTTCTCGGCATCTTCGGTTTTTAAAGCGGAAGCGCTCCATTAACGTTGACGGGGCCGGGCTGAAGTGCAAGCGTAGTGTCACGAGCAGCTCACCCAGCCACTTGTCAAGCGGCGTGGCCGGCTTGAGGAGGTCAAGCAGGAGACCGAAGACGTGGGTCTCGCCGCTGGCCAGGAAAACGTTGCGCTGTTTTTTCTCGGGTGTGTCGTTCTCCCGAAAAAACTCGCCGACTTGCTCCTCGTAGACCTGCCAGGCGGACCCTTCACCCTCGAACAGCTCGAGCTTCCCTTACAGCGGCATGGCGTAATGGCGGCTGGCATGGGAAGTGGTCTCGGCGCCCTCGGTCGCTTCGGTCGGTCCGCGGGCTTTTTCCCTCGTCGCCAGTAGAGTGTACTAAAAGTTTTAGAGTGGCCCGAGCGGCGGCCCGCAGCGGTCCTTCTTTCGCGCAGAAAATTGCGGAGGCGCTGTAGTCAACGACTACTGAAAGCGGCGGCTGGCCGCGCGCACGCCCGCGTGCCCGGCCGCATTATCGGTGGCCAGGAAACGCTGCTGCTGGACGCGCGGAGAGCTTGAAGCTTGTTCTGAGGACGTCCGACTGCTTAAATATACTGTGCGTACAGTGGACAGTGGGTATCGAAAGGATAAATAAGCGCTCCGGTGCATTTTCTGTTAATTTTGCCCTTTCCGGTAGACAACAACGCAAACATTACGGTTATTTCTTTGGTGCAGCATTCGTAGCAGAGTTTAATTGAGTAATTGCAGGGACATTTTTGCTATTAAAACTCCCCACTAAAAATATTTTGCGTGAATTGGCCTATTATGAACGAGTTCATGATCGCTTTATGATCCTGTCTTTATTATGCTGCTAGATGGACATAATTCCTTCACAAAAATGAAAAAAAAATGAGGCCTGGAGTGATGGCTTTTCGGAATTCTTTTATTGCGGCGTAATTTACGTGAGCTATACCTTTGAGCAGTGGCCCACTTGCGATAATAAGGATCAGCGTGGGGTTAATGCTGTCGCCTGGCCCAGCAGAAAATGACGCACGCCAGCGAAAAATTCTTTTAACTAAAAAAGCGTTATCTTAGCGGTAAACCCAGTTGTTCCCAAACCTTGTTTTTTATAACTAGTCCCTCAACCTTCTATTTTTTGTACCACCTTTAACACGGTTCAGTGATTGATTGATTGATTGATTGATTGATTGATTGATTGATTGATTGATTGATTGATTGATTGATTGATTGATTGATTGATTGATTGATTGATTGATTGATTGATTGATTGATTGATTGATTGTGTTTTAACGCGCCGACGCTACACAGGCGATGAGGCGCGCTGTAGTGGTGGGCTCCAGGTTGATTTTTTTCGACCACCTGGGGATCTTTCACTTGCGCTGAAATCTCGAGCATAAGGGGGGTTCCGCTTTTCTCCTCCATCTGAAAAGCGGCCTCTGCGGCCGGCAATCGAAGCCGAGTCCTTGAGCTCAACAGCGTAACTGAGCCAAGAAAGAATTCGAATCAAAGAACCACAAATTTTACTCACAAGTATACTGAGAGAACCACTACACGCACATGAAACCAAAGCAAGACATAGATGAGATCATAAACAAATATATTGATCGCGATAAAAACGAAATATAACGTGGAAAACCATGCACAGACTATTATACAAGAAAGTACAAAGTTGAAATAAATGGAACTGGGACTAAATGCACATTTTTATTGCATTTTCGACTGCCAACAAAAATAAAATGTAACGCAGAAAATCATACACAAAGTCTATTCAGCAAAGAAAGGTACAAGAACGCTAGCATAGAGGTTTAACTCGGACAAAAATACTTTGCTCACATTATGGGGCAACGCTAACTCTAAGTGACGTGCTAGGCCCGTGGTCGAACGCTAAACGAGCATCTCGGGCGACAAAAGCTCTATTGTCTTTCCTGCGAAGTACACGACTTGATCAGACTCTTTAAACTGGGCTCTCTTAATGAGCGCGTCATCTTCATCACAGTCGTTATCATCATCTGTTCATTGATTTCATTTTTTCATACATCTGGTGTAGCAAGCTAGGCGCCTTGGCCAGGATAACCTCACCAGTTTCATTAAAGACTATTCTCTCTCTCGCATTTTCAGAACTTCGCATGTAATCACATGTAGGCCTTGTTTATACCTTTTATATAGAATTGCATCCGTGTCACGACTGTAAAGCCAACCACGTTTGCTGCCAATCTCTCACTGGGCTAGCCGTAACCAGTGCCGGGGAAGGGGAAAACTTTCCCGATACCGACCGTCACAGTGTAACTCGATTTTCGGAATCTCGAAATATCTGTCAGATCGAAACTTTTAGATGCGACGCATCTCTTGCTCTCGGGTATGTCCTTCGTTGTCGTTTGTCGCGGCCGTCCGCACACCATCTGCGCATGCGCAAACTCTCCTCCGTTCTTCTCGCCGACAGCTGTGTGCAACGCGCTCTCTCTGTCTCATTATCATAACAGCTGCGCGCGCTTCGCTGACACTTCTCTCTCGCATTTGCTCCCGCTGCGCATGCGCAACTCTCCTTCGTTCGTCTCCTCTCCTTCATGTGCTGAATATAAAGCGGTGAGCGCGCTGCGCCGGTTCAGTCAAATGCGTTCGCTTGACTGCGCTTGACTTTGCTTGTGCTTCGCTTGATGACGACGACTCCGTTGCTTCTTCCGATGTAGTGCGATGGAAGCAACAGTCCCGTCAGGGAGTGGTTTGACACAATTGAGTACCAGCGTCAATCCAAACGCTGATGGCAACGTTACTCCAACTGAAGACAAGGCTGCGAAGCGACGGGCACGTGACGCTGAACGTTTCACGCAGTTTAGAGAATCAACCCAACGGAAACGCCAATTGAACCCTCCGATGCGTCACATCACATCAGGATTCCCTCGCGGGAAGATGGGCGTAATTTTTTTCTCTCCGTGCATTTACCTCCCATAGCCGGTATGCATATGCCCCCCTTTCTCTCGAAACATTTTTTTCCTAGTAGCACGGATATCTTGAAATCTTGACCGAGAGGACACAATGCAAAGTCCGCACAGGCAGCGGATAATGACTCTGTTCAAACGCTTACCACTACGCGCCAAACGCGGTCGTGAAGGGTAAATTTACGCGAAGTACGGCTGTGCAAGGCCGATCTCTCCGTTACGGGAATGGTGTCTGTCGCTTACATCGTTTTGAGATAGCTACATGTGAACAACGCAGCTGATCATGCGGATGACGAGGAGCCTCCGGAAGTGCCTACAACGGAAGCAACACCAGACACGCAGCGTCTGCTTCACAAGATAGAAAATAGCGGTGGCGACCACAACCAATGTGATGCATTGAGCAGCTTGAGAACGCTTTTTGAGGACGCAGATGCGAAAGCAAAAAAGGCGAGCATCACTTAGTTCTTTCTTTTGCACTATTAAAAATTGTTTTTCCCGCGAATTATTTTCTCTTTATGAGAAAAGCACCCTATCGCAGTGGAGCAAGGCGAGCATCACTTAGTTCTTTCTTTTGGAATATTAAAAATTGTTTTTCCCGCGAAATATTTTCTCTTTATGAGAAAAGCACCCATTCGCAGTGGAGCAAGGCGAGCATCACTTAGTTCTTTCTTTTGCACTATTAAAAATTGTTTTTCCCGCGAAATATTTTCTCTTTATGACAAAAGCACCCATTCGCAGTGGAGCAAGGCGAGCATCACTTAGTTCTTTCTTTTGCACTATTAAAAATTGTTTTTCCCGCGAAATATTTTCTCTTTATGACAAAAGCACCCATTCGCAGTGGAGCAAGGCGAGCATCACTTAGTTCTTTCTTTTGCACTATTAAAAATTGTTTTTCCCGCGAAATATTTTCTCTTTCTGAGAAAAGCACCCATTCGCAGTGGAGCAAGGCGAGCATCACTTAGTTCTTTCTTTTGGAATATTAAAAATTGTTTTTACCCCAAATTGTTTTTCCTTTGTTATAAAAGCACTGATTTGCAGTGGAGCTAAGCAGCACGAGCTGTTATTTCCGTGACCTTGGCACAACTTTTTGGCACTCCACATCACTTCTCTTAACATTTTCAGATAATTTTGCGACTTTGAGTTAACGACAGCTGTATATCAAGACCGTTTTCCGAATACGCATCAGGAAGTGTGAAAGTATCGTTGGGGGAAGGTTCGATAATTTTATGTTGAGTCATACTAGTCTAAATTTTTGCGTTGACTTTCTAAATCAGCTGCCCAAAGGCGTGGATTCAATTTCCTGCGACGGCGGCCGCTTTTATGATGGAAAATAAAAACTAGAAAGGCTGTATGTTCAAGATATTGCGCAGGTTAGAGATTCCCAGGTGGTCAAAACTAATCCTGAGCATCGATGCATTACACCTCATAGTCAATCAATAAATCAGCTGCTCAGGTGCCAAACGCCGCAGCGAGCAGCGCAAATCTTGTCGCGCGCAGGCTGGGAGCGGGGGCCGGGAAGCGCTATTGCGTTTCTACTTTCCAACGGGGGCGTGTCCTTCGGGGCTCTGACATCTCCGACGTCGACGGCATGCTGCCATCACATCCGATGCATGCAGTGGCCGTGGGAGTGCCAGCAACGGAGCTGCCCAAAATAAATTTTACGATTTACCTGTCAAACTTCTAAACTGTAATTTGAACATATGCGCTTTTGTGATGATTATGTAAGGCTCCGAAAAATTTTCGAATCCACACCCGCATCTATTGTGAAGTCCCGCTCTAGCCTAGCCGATCAGCTGAAGGAAGAAAAATGTCGCGTACCGTGTGCGATTCGCATGTTATGCTACACTGCAGCTGCTGCGCCGTGAAGTTTCTCTGAGCTGTGCTACTACATAACCCCTTGCTGGGTTGGGCGGGTGGTGGTGACTGCGATGAAAGTGCGCCGTGTGCTTCATAAGCCGTTGTATTGTGAGGTGCTGAGAAGCTGTGCGAGATTCCCAGCCCAACTTTCCGAAACTGCAATCCTCCATTTTGGTGTAGGACCCGCCGCGGTGGCTCAGTGGCTAAGGCGTTGCGCTGCTGAGCACGAGGTCGCGGGTTCGATTCCTGGCCGCGGCGGCCGCTTTTCTGATGGAGGCGAAAAGCAAAAACACCCGTGTGTACGATATTTTGGCGCACGTTAAAGATCCCCAGGTGGCCAAAATTAATCCGCAGCCCTCCACTACGGCGCGCCTCATCGCCTCCGTTGCGTCGGCGCGTTAGATCCTTCAATGAATCAATCAAATCAATCAATCATTTTGCTGTAGGGGGATTTTTTGCGTGACTTGATGTTTTCGTTTCTTTTTTGCTTTTATTTCCGCATTACGGTGTGCTAGAAGCCTGAGCGAACATGTTTCGTATGCCCAAACGCATCGCCGCTTATCTTTTGGTTTTTGTACCGACCAAGGCGGAGTGGCACTGTGTTCGTGTATCCGCCCTGCTAGCATCAAATAAGGCTGATCATCTCAGGCTAATCAAGCGTACAAGGTTCCCACTGGTTGAATACGTTGGATAATGCCTTTAACAAGGCCTTTAAGACGAAAAATCGCGTGGAGTACCACCTAAATTAAAAGATAATGCTGACGCCAACGCCGCTCTATTTCGTGTTGTAGCAAATACACTTATTTAATTGAAATATATTGCACTTTTATTTTTAGTTTTTAATAAGTTTTTGTTTCCATTTTAAATTGCGTAAAGTTTCTAATAACAATGTAATAGTAGCTTTTCGCGAAACTGGGGCTTGCGTTAACATCCGTGCTACGAGGCTTTCGGCTGCGGTGGCATGCCTGCGGTGAGAGCCGCAGCGTCGTTCCAGTTTGTGTTGCTTCAGGGTTGTAATTTGACTGCTTGGTAAGCTGCCTGCTTTCTGTCCGTGAATTTGAATGTAGTGTGCCAGCTCTGCCAAGCATCTGTTGGTGGGTGAGCATCTATTATCTTACCGGCGGTTGTGGAAAGCGAAATATTGTGCCGTGCTTCGTGTCTCGTGAAAAAGTGGTGCGCAGCATTGTTATCATTTGTGAACGCTTTTTTTTTGTGGGATAGAGGTATTCAGTGGGCAGGTGTTGTGCGTGACGTTTAGTGTTGCCGATGTGAGTCAAGCTGTACCCAAAAGGCCGACATGTCAACAGTGGACTTGTATTGTCTTATATAATTGGCCCTTCCTGTATTTAAGCCAGCCCACTAGGTTTATTTGTATTTGTCTCATGGGTTAGCAAACACATCCCAGTGGAGCGATTTAAATCCAGTCCTGTAAAACCGGCTTCACTAAGCACGATCGCATTGCTAGAGAGACATCTAGTAAGGGGAAGTATAAGCAGTGTGACAACAAAATATTGTGTTCCAAAGCCTTTTTAAATACCCACTCAGTGCAATACGTCACATTTTTTTATTCTTATCGAGTCTGAAGGTACGAGTCTATGATAATTATGCATGGTAATTTGTCTGATTATGTGTTAACTTAGCATGTATTAGGCATTGCACTTTTTTCATTAAGGACAGACTTTGCGGGCCGACTGGCCAAAGAATGCTGACACTTTAATACGGTTACACTTCTCATCATTGAATTTGTTAGTGAAAAGAACTACTGAAATGGCCCCTTAAATGCTGCTCGTCCGATACCGTTTTCACAATTTTCACAACAGTTCTTACAGTGTCTGCCATGTGCCCTTAGTAGACAGCCAAAGACTTGGGGAGGCATCGACAAAAATTTTGATTCATATCAAATAATTAGGTACCACTGCGTAGTTAGATGTTTTCTGAGCATGCCTAGACTGGAGCTATCTATTACAAGGTACTTTTTGGTGCATAAAGGTGTGTGTTTTGTGAGGCAACCAGTTTCGCAAAAAGAAGGTTATTTTATATTAGCTGAAAGTGATTAGCTTTGTGCCTGATAGCCCTTAGACTGCAGTTCTCTGTATACCTAAAATATATACAATTGTACATTCTTGGCGGCTGTTTGTTTCGTGTTACTCTCCAATGGTACATTTTAGGCACCTGTTTGTTTTGTGTCACTCATTTATTTTGTTTGTTTAGCTGGACTTGTCCTGCCACCAATGATTTCTAATATTTTAAGGCATTCAGTTTCCATTTATAATGTTTGTTTGCACTGCCTCTGATGTGTAAGGTTAAAAATGTGGCTATTAAACCAAAATTTACTGCTCACTTTATTCTCAGCATATTGTACGTAGCTTGTTCTTAGCTTATGAACCTATGATTCCAAGCTATTGCCTTTAAACCTACCCCAAAAACATTAGATTTTAAACTAATGTTATACCGGGGTGTCAGCTCAGACGAAGTTATGAATGAATGTGGAACTGAGGGTTCTTTCAGGCATGCCGGTTGTTACGTTTTAAGTTGTATACATAGAGATAACGCAGATGAGGACAAGGGCGGACCAATGGGGCAGCCTTGGTCTGAACAAGGAAGATGAGGAACATCAGAAGCCATGAACATTCTTAGCTATCTAATGTAAATACTGGTATTTTTTTATTGTGAACTTGGCCGTTTTTCATCGTGTTATGGTGCCTGGAAAGCCGACAAGGAAGAGTGTCGGGTCTACTAAGCCGGCGTATCGTGTCCAGTCAGTAAGAGCGATGATGGTGACCACAATGTGGAGGAGGCATTGTTATAATCTCGAAGGAAGAATGCACTAGCTGAAAGCAAAGAACAGCTCGTCAACAACGAAACACAAGGCTTGTAAATGAAGTGAAGACGGTTTTGGATACTCCTATGTGGAAACTTCACGCTCACTCATAGAGCGGCTGCAGTCCAACAACGATGAGTTGAGCAAGCTGAATGCCGAGGCTAAAAATGTTTACCCGACGGCGAGTTCGACACAATTATGAGGTACGATGACGCCGCCAAAGGCATGCTGGGCCAGCTAAAGGCTAAGAAGAGAGCGCTACGGAATGGTCAGCGCCTGCTGGGATCGACAGCCCCAGCACCTTCTGTAGTGGATTCTCAGAGTTACGGGTGTGACCTCCATGGAAGCTCCATGTAGCTCCCAACGGTGCAGTTCCAAACATTCAATGGCGAGTTGTGCCAGTGGCTCAGCTTATGAATGCAGTTTAAAGGAGCCATAAAGACAAAATACAAATGTATTTTATTATAAAGATTTCGTGTTTTGTAGTGCCCCAGCGCTTGCCCGCATGCAAACGATGCTTTATTCACTGAGAAATTAATCAATTTAAGTTAAAATTCTCATTTTCCCGCTCACAAGTGTGTTTCCGTGGTCCTTAATGACATCAAAGGAGCCGACCTCTGTGCAGCCGATTGGGAAGCCTTGTTTACCATTAGTCAACCTGGCTAGCGCCACCATACCGTGGCATGACGTTTTCTGCCTTTGGTCTGTTTTTGACCGCATTTAAACCTGGCTTGTTTTTGTTCAGGGAGAAAAGAATCGTTTCATGAAAGATAATGCTCGCTCGACAGATATGGTCACGTAAGACACCATTACTTGCGTCAGTCGGCCAGTGTAGTCTGAGACAAGCCCAAAGCCCTGCAGTGCTGTCCACCTAAACCAATCATAGTGTGCGCAGTACCAACAGCGGTACGCATCGGTACTTCTGTGTTTACGTGTGCTTTCGTAACTTCCTCTGTTTGTCCGCCCATTATTACTGCTTTAAAAAGAATGTGCCATAAATTTAAGCGTAAATAGCCCGTTCAGCAAGCTTATAGGCTCTGCCTAATTTGCGTTTGCTTTTGCCGGCGTCCACCAATCGCAGAGCTGGCTGGTATGATATCATAGGTTCTGTTGCGGAAAATGAGCTAGTGGGTCGCATGGCCATTCCCTTTTTTCCTAATTATATAGCTTGTTTTAGCTAATTTTACGTTAGAAGTGGTGTCAGTATGATTCTAACGAGGCAATCTTTTGAATGAACCAAACGTGTACTTTCTCTTCATGGCTCCTTTAAGGCAGCCATCCACAAAAATCCCAGCCTGAACAATAGACAGAAGTTTCACAACCTTTGGTCGCAGCTGGATGGGTCAGCTGCTGCATCTATTACCAGGCTGCAACCGACATAACCCAGGCGCCATTAAAATTCTATTGCGACACTTTGGTGACACGCCGGATAGTACAGGAACACCTGATGCAGCTTCGGTCGCTCCCTTCAGTGGTGTCATCGAATAATGTTGGCGGGCTGCAGCGAATGCTAGACCACGTGCAGTGTCACATGCGCGGTCTGGCAGCCCTGAAGGTTTCTTCACACACGTACTCTACGATGATGACAAGCGTGCGTCTGACATTTTAAGCAAACATCACGTCGGAGTGGGTGGCTAAGGTGTTGTGCAGCTGAGCCCAAGGATGTGGGTTTGATTCTTGGCCGGGGCGGCCGCTTTTCTGATGGAGGCAAAAAGCAAAAATGCCCGTGTGTTCGAGATTATAGCGCATTTTGGCACGCCATCTTGAAAGCGTGGTTGGTTCGACACATTGCAGAACTCAACATCCGCCAACAAGCCTGCGTGCCCATGAAACAGCTTAGGAACTATAGGGCTGATATGCCTCCTATGTATACGCTAAGAAGTAAGTGGGTTGGCGCAATCAGCGAATGCCTTCAATCGCGCGCGATAGTGCACATTTCCCAGCATGGCTTGCCGTTGTCGGTGTGCGAACATGTTGACATTTAATACGCGCTCCCATACCTCATAAGGAGTTGGTTGTTAAACAAGGCCATGAAATAATCCTTTCACTGTGCAGGTCGCAGACATACGTGCTCATAAATATAAAATATTTGTCGACTTATAAAACTATTTCCTGCAGCCAAACAAGGGCAACTTATTTGATACACCAAGATTTGACGGCAGTTTGCTTGTTTAGAACTTTAGCGCTTCAGCGGCGGGTGGGAACGGCTAACAGCTATTTCCTCACATGACCGGGCGTTCCCTGCCACCGCGACGGTTTTAGTTCGCTTTCGGCTCAACTTTTTCGCATACCCAAGCTGCAGCATAGGTGTTCGGAGGATTTTTGTTGGCTCACCGTCGATGAGATGAACAGAACATACCTCCAGAGAACAAAAACGTGTTATAGGAATTGAACACGAGGTTGAATAAACAGTGCTTCCGGAAGCAGCGTACGACCTACGGATTCTGGCAAATTTGCTTGGTTCAGAAGTCTTTCCGATTCTACACGGCGACCAATTCGCGGCGGCACTCAAGGGGCGCCGGAAAGTTGCACAGTGAATAGATTCCGCTCAGGCAGACACTTGTTTTGTCGTGGTGCACTTCACACGCTTGTTGCACGAGCCCTTTGCCCTAACGCAGATGGTTGGTGCAGCCAACAAAGGCATAATCACGCCCGGACGAGTAGCTCCTTCACTTTGCCAAGTAAAGGCAATGACGGCACCTTGCCCCCAATTATGAAAATAAACATCAATGGGGGATGAAAAGTCGGGCGTACTGCATGCACGGTTAAACGTAGCCTCACAGGCAACCCCCGTCAGGACAAAGCGCTTGTGGGGTGGCCCGCCGCCTTAGCGGGTTGGCGATAGAATTTATGGGCAAATCTGACAGCTCGCGGACGCTTTGAACGTTCTCTTTAAAGCCCTGTTGAACTTGGCGCTGCTGACATGCCGAATAAATGACACCGTTTTTCGATGCCGCCGTGACGTCTGATATCCACGCGCGGAACGAAGCAACAGCGTGGTACTGCGACGTCGTCTGCTCGCCCTGAAGTCCCCAAGAAACGCCCGCCAGGTGGTCCTCGATCGTTAGAAAATGGCCGACCCGGCAAAATTCTATTCTATAAAAGTTATAGAAGCGGGGTACAGTGAGTAGTGGCTGGCTGCGGATGTTGACCCATCCCGACAAAGAAGTTTCCCCGATCCTCATTTCCATCTTTCCCCTGTGGCTGTTCACCAGCGTTGTTTTGGTGGCTACGCGGGCTTTTTTGCAGACATTGCGAGCCGCGGGGTGTCGACCAAGCCATGTTTTAAAGATGGCCTGGTCAAATGCCGCAAGCCCGATTGATCCCTCTGAAGCACCAGATGAGGGTTTTTTATTTGAAGGGGCCTTCGGTAGTTGGTGAAGTAGGACGTTTATTCTACGTCATAGCCGTCTCGGAACACCAGTCCAGGAAGCAACGATGATAATGGTCAGTCCAGAAGAAGACGAAGTGTTCCTCGAAGTGTCTGATGATGGGGATGATGTGGAAGTGAAATAAAGGAATGTTCACCCTTAAGAGCTTCGCACTTACAATATTGCCATCCTTCAAAACTTAACTTCCCATTACAAAGCAGCATGCGCTCGCTTTAGCTACACGCGAATCGCGACACGGAAAGCAGTAATTCTACAGCGCCGATGAGCTTACGACGTAACTCCGAATTTTTACGTATGAAGTGAGTGCACATAATTATCTTACGATGCTGTCATTGCCCGGTGTAAATTTTCTCCCTCAAACGCTTCCCTTTGACACCACAATTCCTTTTGCGCTACAGTTCTAGCACCTGCGATGAATTTACGCATTTTAGTCCTAACTAGTACTGATCAGCGGGATGCCCTTTTTATCTACCCCAAGCAATTTTATTCATCGAAACGTCTAATGTATACCCCCCACAGCGTGTCGGAATTTTTTTGAATTTTAACCTAATTTATGACTTACCATGACTATCACATTAGGATAACAAGGAAGGATCTCCTATTTGTCCCAAGTGATTCCCCTCACAAAGACTTTCAGTTTCATACCCCATACCTCGCCGCGGCGGCGACATCACTTTGATTTTTACCCAATCGATGACTCACCTGTACTCACCGATGTCCAGGAGGAATTTTTATTTGTCGCACGTGATTTCCCTCATTGAGACCTTCACTTTGACACCCCACACGCCCTAGCGCACATCACTTTAAATGTTAGCCATATCTATGACTCACCATGACTGTGTCACGATTATAACCAGGAAGCATTTTTAGATGCAGAGCATCTTATAGCGGCGGCCTGTCACGCGTCGTCGGTGTGCGGCGTCCGTCCGCACCCGCCAGCTGTTCGATAACGCGCGCTCGTACCCTCCTCTCCCCTTCTTCTCTCGGCGCCGTCTGTGCGCGGACGCGCTTCTCCCTCCGTGTCTTCACCCCGCCAGCTGTGTGATAGCGCGCGTGCGCGCCTCTCTCTCCTCCTCCTCTCCACGGCAGCTGCTACCGCGCGCTTGTACCCTCCTCTCCGCTCCTCCTCTCCACGATGTCTGTGCGCTACGCGCTTTCTCTCCGCGTCTCATCCGCAAGCTCTGCGATAAGCGCGCATGCGCGACTCTCTCTCATCCTCCTCTCCACGGCAGTTGCTTTATATACCCCGTGCGTGCGCCGCTGGATCAGTTGCTTCTTCGGTTGATTTGCGCAGCGCCGTCTCGATGTGCTGAATGGACGCCAACGAACTGTCTGGCGCACCTTCAAACAGCGCCAGTCAGTCCGTTATGCTCTGCATCCTCACAATCCCCCTCGGGGAGGTGCAGGTATTTTTTGCCCCACACGAATCCCCACGCCGCGATCTGCAATTAGGTGCGGGGGGACACACTAGGGACATCCCAATGAATTTTAAATCATTGTATGATTCACCGTAACTATGCCATTTCCTACCAGGATGTATTTCTTATTTGTCCAACTTTATTTCCCTAATCGAAGCATTTAATTTGAGGCCCCATACGCCTACGGGTCACCATTATAAAGCCCAACCTTTATTATAACTCACAGTAACTAAGCCATGATCATGACCACGGAGCATTTTTTTACCACGTGAATTTTCTCCTCTAGACTTTCAATTTAATACCGCACCTGTCCTAGCGCCACATCACATTTAATTTTAACCCAATCTGTGGCTATCCATGACTCGCGTGTTACATGGTTCGCAATTTTCGATATTTTTTATTATTTCTTTTTTTCTGAACTTTCGTTTGATGAATTATCTACATTTACGCTTTTATATTGCTCACAGGTTGAATTTCAGTGATATCGGCATTTTTGTGCAAATGCAGGGTGTTACACGATCCTGGCCGGGGGAGGGGAAGGGGGTACTCGGCAAATAACGCTTCACATTAAAAAGCAAAGGCATATGCATGAAAGCCTCGCGCTTCAGAGGTTCGCGGGGACAGTTCGCTTTGACACGAGGCGTTTTTTTTAGAATGCAGAGCAAGAATGCACGGAACCGTAACTCTAAACAGCTTCGACGTAATTGAACTGAGCAGTGAGTGCACGTCCCCTCGCCCGATCTGGATTGTTTCACCTTAGGGCCCCTGCACAGCATCGAGTCTGAACCGCCTCTGTCATGAATACGAATACGGAGCCTACATCATAACTTTGGTAGTTGCTTGCAACCAGCGCTAATCATCATGGCCAGCAGGTAGGGCTGTATTAAATCTGCAAAAAAAATATTTTCCGACCTCACAGCAGTTACGGTGTCATGTCATACTGAATTCAATAGTTTGAGCTCGCAAATTTGCACACGTAATATTTTTACCGATCGTGAATTTTAAAACTCTGAATGCTAATTAAATCAGAGTCCATCCGACCCCGAGTAAACTTCTAGCACGAGGGAGTTGTGAGCCCATTTGAGTTCTGAATTCGTTTTGAGTTTTCAGCCCATTTTGAGTTGTGAGTTGATATTTAGTTTTGAGTACAGTTTGAGTTTGAGTACATTTTGAGTGGTGAGTATATTTTAAATACTGAGTACATTTTCAGTACTCAGCAAATTTTGAGTTTGAGTACATTCTGAGTTTTGAGTACATTTTGAGCAGTGAGTACATTTTGAGTACTGAGTACAATTTGAGTTTGAGTACGTTTTGAGTTTCAGTACATTATGAGTTCTGATTACATTTTGAGTTCTGAGTACCTGATAACATTTTGAGTTTCAGTAAATATTGAGTTCTGAGCACATTTTCAGTTTGAGCACATTCTCAGTTTTTAGTACATTTTTAGTTTGAGTACATTTTGAGTACTGAGTACATTTTGAGTTTGAATATATTTTCAGTTCTGAGTACATTTTTGAGTTTTGAGTCCAGTGAGTTGTGTGTTTTTCGCTCACATTGAGTTTGAGTGAGCGCAGATGTTTTGCTCAGCATTGAGTTTGAGTTTGACTGAGTGATTCGGAAAAAAATTGTGAGTTAGTTTGAGCGAGCCGGGCCAACTTTTCCGAGGTATGTTGGTGATTGATGCTGATTATGTGTGCACTTGTGTGTTTTCCCAGATGGGATGTACTAGCAAAGCAGCGTCAAGCACTGGCGACAGTCCCAAATTCAGAGCTCAACATGACGTAAAAATATCTAGTCATGCGCAACCTCCTCATCGCAAAGCAAAAGCCAGATTTGATGCTGCGAAAAAATTGCAACCAATGCGCTTGAACAGTGAAAATAAACCTACACTGCACTCTTTCAATGGCATTACTTTTAGACAGATGCCCCTAGTCTGAAATGACAGGCTAGATGTAAAATTGGCTTGGTTGTGCAAATTAAAGGCTGGCTTTCAGTTTTCAGTGCCTATTGTTACACCTAAATTTTCTTTTTAGTTCTGAAACGTTTTCTTGGCAAGTGTCAAATGTTGATCTTGCCCAGAGCTTTTCATTTTCATTTTCGCAAACAAAGCTACGTCACTGATAAAAAATTGACCTCGAGGCTTAATTTTGCCAGTATACTTTCTTTAGAGGGACATTAAAGGCTAAATATTTTACTTGAACTGTTGAAACTGAAGTATTAATTCTGCTTTGTGACCGATGACGCTTTGTTTGAAGAGAATAAAAAAAATCATGTAGCACTTGCTTCATTTTCCTCCCATCTTGCATGATGTAGCAGAATGTGTATGCACTGCCACGTAGTTCTTGGTAAAACTTAAGCAGGTTTGGTCCCTTTTACAGAAACTGTGTGAACGACCACAGTTAAAGGCAAAGCTGAGGCCTAACTTAGTTGCCTATTTGCTGGTTTTGCTATTTCTTGACCTCTGTGGAATGTCAAAGTGAGCATTTCGCGTGTGTATGTCTTCATCATGGCTGCGATGGTAACGCTGAATGTGCCGCGTTCCCGTGAGACTACTGAACTGCCGGTCTGCCGCTGGACCCGATAAAGTCACGAATAAGGCGCTGCGCAACATCAGCGACGCGGTCGTCTCGTCGCTAACGAGATATTACAACAAGTGCTGGAACAGTGGCCGGCTCCCTCCGCAGTGGAAGACGGCCAAGACGATCCTGCTCCCGAAACCAAACAAGCCGCCGGGGATAGAGGGCCTGCGTCCCATCTCGCTCACGTCTTGCGTAGGCAAGGTGCTGGAACACGTCCTCAACACCCGGTGGCAGCGTTACTTGGAGGATGGCAACCACTACAGGGACGCAATGCTGGGCTTCCGGTCGCGCCTGGGGACCCAAGCCGCGATGTTGCTGCTGCAAAGAGAAGTTCTGGAGCCCCCCGGAGGGGTACCTAAGAAAGACAACCGAGCCGTCCTGGGCCTGGACCTGCAGAGTGCCTTCGGCAAGGTGAAGCACTCGGCGATCCTGGCCCAGGTGACGAAGCTGAACATGGGACAGCGAACCTATGACTACATTCGCTCCTTCCTGACCCATCGCACGGCCAGGCTGGAGGTGGGCGGAGACCGACTGGAGGAGAGAGAACTGGGCAGCGTGGGCACCCCGCAAGGCTCGGTCATATCTCCGCTCCTCTTCAACCTGGTCATGATCGAGGTGTCGAACCGCCTCGAAGCGCTGGGACCGAAGATCAAATACTGCCTGTACGCGGACGACGTCACCATTTGGGCGACGGGCGGCAGCGACAACGAAATCGAGACCGGACTGCAGGCAGCGGTGGACGCCGTCGAGGCCGCGCTCGAGGGCACGGGCCTCCGGTGTTCGCCGCAGAAGTCCCAGCTACTGATACTGCCCCCGCCGGGGCGCTGGAGGAAGCGGGCCGCCGAGGAGGCGGCACGCAACATCGTAGTTCGAGCCGGGGACGGGACACCCGTCCCGCACGTCCAGGGTCTGCGGATCCTGGGGATGTACGTGGACGCCCACCGCATCAACGGCACGGCTGCCTGACACATAACGACGAAGATGGGGATTGCGACGCGCCTGATAAAGCACGTGGCGTCCCGTTCGAGGGGAATGCGAGAGGCGAGCCTCCTGCGTATGCTGCAGGCCTTCGTGGTCAGTCACGCAGCATACGCGGGAGCGTTCCACCTCTGGACGGAAGCGGAGCGGCAGCGGATCGACGCGGCCATCCGCAAGGCGTACTCGGGAGCCCTGGGCCTGCTGAACGGGACCAGACGTCGGCCTTGCTGTCTATGGGGGTGCACAACACACTCCCGGAGATCAGTGAGGCCCAAAGAACAGCCCAACTGGCACGCCTGGGCCGCTCCGCGGTCGGGCGCCGCATCCTGGACCGAGTGGGCATGGGTGCCCCAGAAGCGCCGGACCCCGAGTCAACGCCGCTGCGGGACGAGACGACCAGACGCCTGATGGTGTACCCGCTACCCAAGAACGTGGACCCCACAAACAACGCGGAGAGGCGAGCGGCGCGGGCAAAGGTGCTGCTACGCAAGTATCGCGACGAGGACGGGGTGGTGTACGTGAACGCCGCCAGGAGCAGGAGCCGTCCGAACACCTTCGCGGCGGTGGCGGTAACCGCCGCGACGGGGGAGCTGAAGACCGCGTGCAGCGTGTGCGTCCGGGGAGCGAGCCAGGTGGAGGAGGTGGCAATCGCCCTGGCCCTGAGCGCCCCGGGTGTGCACACGATCCTGAGCGACAGCAAGACTGCAATCCGCAACTTCGCCAGAGGAGCGGTGTGCGAGGCTGCAGCGAGGATCATGAGAGAGGACCGGGGGACGACGCCGGTCACGTTAAAGTGGTTCCCGGCCCACGCGGGCCGAGACCTGACACCAGATGCACCGAACCGCAACGAGGAGGCGGACGCCGCGGCCCGTGGTCTCACCACGTGCCGGGACGCGGCGGCCCTCGCTTCCGAAGAGGCGGCGACAGTAACGGCAGAAGAGGATCCCCTGACGGACTACGGCGGAATCCTCAAGTGGCACCGCGAACAGCGACGCGGCTTCCCGCCCCCACACCGGGACTTAAACAGGTGGGAGGCGGTGAGGCTGCGCCAACTACAAACAGAGACGGTGTTGACTCCGGCGCTCGCGCGCCACGTGTGCCCGGAACTCTTCGAGAGTGAGGTGTGCAGCATGTGTGCGCGGGCGACGGCTACCTTGGCCCACATCATGTGGGGCTGTGACAGTGTTGATGACGGTGCGTACCCGCCGCGTGTGAGACAGTGTGTGGGCTCTGCGGAGCCGAAGGACCAGAGATGGGCCGTCCAGCAGCCCGAGGCAGCTCTGGCCCTGCAGAGGCGAAAGGGAACCCCTAGAGGGAGCCCGAGTAGTCCGAGCGGGGCCGGGGCACGGTAGCCTCGGGATCTAGGCCCGACACACGCCTATAGGACTGTAGACGTAGTGTAAGACGGGGGAGCACCGCGCCCTGCGTGGCCGGATTTGCTCCCTCCCATGCCGGACGCTTTGAATAAAGTCTTTTCTCTCTCTCTCTCTCCGTGATCTCAGAACTCTGTTCAACTTTAAGCGAACATTTTTTCGAGTATACTTCAACATTTTCTTTTATTAACAAACTCCTGAACTTGCTTGCGACGCCAATTGTCACCATACGTTTTTCTTTTTCTGATTTTTCGTTCTTTCTATCTTGATGATGATGATGGTTGGTGTTTTATGGCGCAAGGCCAACGAGGGCAAAGAGCGCCAAAACGGTGGTTAGGTATGAAGGATGTAACCGTAAACGCTAAAACCGTTCAACAAAAACCAAAGTGAATTCAGTGAAGGACAATGAGGATGGCTGGTGTAAAAGGCCAGGTTGTGATGGTGCGTGGCATGAAATCGGGTTTAAAAGCAACTACGCGTGATAGGAAACGAGGTGTAAAAACTTGATGTCACTAAGAAACTTAAACGTGCGTTGTACAGGAATCCTGGGGTCATCCGCTAAAAACAATGCTGGGTGTAGTGGAATGTGTTGTCTGTAGAGGTCTGCGAAGTGTTTCTGTCGTGTTGTGTGGAGTGCTTTGCAGTGAAGTAGCACATGGATCACGGATAGGCCGTCTCCACACCTGCTACACAAGGGTGTTGGAGATCCCGTGAGCAGGTATGAGTGTGTTGCATGCGTGTGGCCTATCCGTAATCGAGCCAGGGTAACTTCATTGTGCCTGTGTGTGTGTGTCAGTGGTGTATGCTCCCAAGAGTGTCTTTATAACGTGTAGTTTGTTGTCTGCCTGTTCATTCCAGTGTGCTTGCCATATTGCGAAGGTGTTGTCTGATGTGTGACTTAAGGTCAGTGTACGGTATTGTTGTTATGTCCACCGTGTTTGCAAGTGCAGCAGCAGCGGCCATTTGATCTGCTGTCTCGTTTCCGGCGATCCCCGAGTGACCTGGCACCCAGCATACGGTCACTTCAAGACTTAATGCATAAGCTGACATAATGGTTTTGTAAACTAATGAATAACATGGTTTTTACAGAACTGCTTAGATGACAATGCACGTACTACACTCAAGGAATCTGTGAAGATGATGGACTTGGGAATTTTATGATGAACTATGTGCTTTAAAATCAGAAATATGCCATAGGCTTCAGCCGTAAAAATGCTGCTTTTCGAGTTTAAAGTCTTAGATACTCTAAAATCGGGTCCGTGCGCAGCACACGACACGATACATGCTGTTTTTGACGCGACGCTAAAGAATTCTGCACACTTGTATTTATCTTGAAGGAACAAGAAGTGCTGATGAATTGCAGCTGTGGGTACTCGTTTTTTATCAATCGCTACAAAGGACAAATCGCACGACACGGGGCGCAGCTGCCATGGTGGTTGAAAGTCGGAAAGGGTTGATTTGTAGGTGTCTTAAAAGGAGATAGATAATTCTGACACTTCCTGTCTCACCGTATGTGAGAACGGAGCATAGATAGATGGACGATTAAGAAAAGGTTGGGACGTGGGTATATCACAAATAAATGGTTTGAAAGGATGGTGGGTTATTGACGAAATTTTAAAAGCGTACAGAAGATCTATGTTCGTTCGCTGATGATCTAGGGACCATTTGTCGCACTCGACGTATAGGCTTTGTACGGGGCTTGTACGGAAAGCGCCCGACGCGAGGCGAAGCCTCAAGTGAAGCACTGGGTCTAGCATTTTCAGCGCTGTTTTTGTTCCCGACCCATAAACCACGCTCCCATAGTCCAAGCGGGACACCACCAAGCTTGTGAAGACACGTAAGAGGAGTTGCTTGTCCGCGCCATAGGAGTGGTGTGAAAGGACCTTAAGTATGTTTATTGCTTTGAGGCATTTATGTTTTAGTTGTCTGATGTGAGGGATGAATGTTAGTTTCTCGTCTACTACGACACCTAAAAATTTGGGTTCCTTTTTTACAGGAATCGCGACACCATTGAGTTGAATGTCTGGATCCGGCCGGATGCCACGCCTCTTGGAAAACCAAACACAAGTGCACTTCCCGGGAATAAATTTAAAACCATTGCTATCTGCCCAGCCAGCTAGCTTGTTAACACCAAGCTGGACCTGGCGCTCACAGACAGACAAGTTACAGGATTTAAAGGAGAGTTTAACGTCGTCTACATAGATTGAACAGGAAATCGACAGTGGCAGCGCCTTCCTAAGGGAATTCATTTTCACAATAAAAAGGGTGCAACTTAAAACTCCACCTTGCAGCACTCCATTTTCCTGCACATGAACCCTAGAGAGTGCAGTTCCAACTCGCACACGAAAGGTTCTTTGAGACAAGTAGCTGGCAAGTGTGTTCATCATGTTACCTGTTATGCCGAAGGACTTGAGGTCGCTGAGGATGCCATACCGCCACGCGGTATCGTACCCTTTTTCCAGATCAAAGAATACCGTCATACAATATTGTTTGTGGAGGAAAGCATCCTTTATATAGGACTCGATCGCGACGAGTTGGTCGTTGGTGGACCGCCCCGCCCTGAAGCCCGCCTGGCAGCTCTCGAGAAGACCATTGTACTCAAGAAAGTACACGAGTCTCTTGCTTATCATCTTCTCGAGGAGCTTGCACAGCAGCTTGTGAGGGCGATGGGCCGATAGCTAGCGGGAGAGCAAGGGTCTTTCTTTCCTTCAGGAAAACCACTACTATGGCCTCCCTCCAAGAGCGAGGAATGTGCCCCGAAAGCCATATGTTGTTGTACAGATGTAGGAGTGTTTCAAGAGTGTCTCGGTGTAGGTGTTGTATCATAGTGTATGTGATTTTGTCTGCACCTGGAGCTGAAGGCTTACATGTGCTCAGAGCAACCTTCAGCTCATGAATTGAAAAAGGAGAATTGTAAGAAGTGTGCGACTTGTTGTTATCACGCAGGGACTTTTCTACAGATGTTTTGGTTTCATAAAAGTGTTTGTGTAGTGTGCTGAACTAGACACGTGTTCGAAGTGTTGTGCAAGTGTGTTAGCCTGGTCTTCCAGTGTGTCCCCTGTTGTACTAACCAGGGGCAGGCTGTGTGTCTGTTGTCCTTTTAGTTTCGTATTCGTGTCCAGACGTTGTGTGTGTCAGTGTATGAGTTGATGGAAGTGAGGAAGGTGCGCCAACTCTCCCTTTTCGCCCCACGACGCACTCGCTTCCCAAAAGCCTTTGCCCGTTTAAAAGAAATGAGGTTATCTCACGTAGGGTACCGGCGAAGGACACCCCACGCCTTGTTCTCGGCCTCTCACGCCCGCCTGCAGTTCTCGTTCCAACAGGGCCTCCTTGGGGTGCGGGACGCACTGGAGGCCTGGGGAATGGACTTTCGGCGGCGTCAAGGATGTGCGCCATGACGAGTTGGGCGGCTTCCTCCACGTGTAGGTGTTTTATGGATGTGTGGTGTAGTTGAGATGTTTGTGTGAATGTGCTCCAGTTTGCTTTTGATTCATTAAACTTTTTATGGGAAGATGGACTGCTCGGGCCTATACCTATATACGTTAATGAAGTGGGGAAATGGTCACTACCATATGGGTCTGTGCCCACACCCCACTCAAGACATGGAAAGAGAACGGCAGAACCAATAGCCAAGTCGAGATGCGAGTATGTATTGTGTCCTAAGTTATGGTATGTAGGCTGTTTTTTGTTGAAAAGGCATGATCCGGAGGATGTAAGAAACTTCTCTATCAGGCGACCTTCGGCATCCGTTCTGGAGGAGCCCCAAAGAGAGTTGTGCGCATTAAGGTCGCCTGTTAGTATGTATGGTTCGGGCAGCTGGTCAACCAGTGCCTTAAAATCAGAGCTCAGAAGCGCAAAATCAGGAGAGATGTAAATGGAGCATACCGTAATCAACCTAATAAATATTATTGTACGGATCGCTACAGCCTCGAGGACAGTGTTTAAAGAGAGAGGGTGGCATGCTAATGATTTGCGGGCGATAATGGCCACACCTTCTGAAGAGTGGGTGCAGCCAACCCTGTCCTTTCTGAATACCATGTACCTATTTAAGAAATTTGTTTGTTTAGAGTTGAGGTGGGTTTTCTGGAGACACATGATACTTGGCTGACTGGCATGCGGAATATCATACACATCGTCAAGATTTTTAAGGAGGCCTCTGCAGTTCCATTGGGTGATATTTTCTGTTCCCATTATTTAAATTTAAGAATGACTGGAGCATGCGTGTTCGTGTGTGTTCATGTGTCGTCTTTCGGGGCTGTTACTCTTGGATTGGGCTTTTTGGGCCTTTCTGTAGGCTTGGAAGTCGGTGGCCACTCCTTGCGCTGCGTTGCAGGCAGGAACGGCCCGACATCCATCTCGTCGTCGGATGTCCGAGGGGTGCCCGATGGACCGGGCGCCGAGGACTTGGCCCCCCTTCGGGAGCCCTTCGTTTGGGCCGCCACCGTAGGGGGCACCAGAGGTGGCACGGGCGGTGCGGTGGTGGTGGGAGCCGGTGCGGGGCCCGTGGTGTCCATCACCTCGGTACCCTCCAACGCACTGGACGCCGGGCAGACAGAGGCGGGAGCGGCACCGGTCCCGACAGAAGTGGTTTGCGCCACAACCGCTGCTGCCTCAGCAAGCGGCGTGGTGCCAGGTTGGGCTGCGTGAGGCAACCCAGTGGGGGGCGGGGGCAGGACCAGGTCAGACTCGCTGAACTGGGTCCCTGTGGACACCAGACGCCGCTCCGCCCCCCGGCGAGCCGCGTCAGCGTACCTCCACAGAGGGAAAGAGGCGAACCTCTTTCTCGCCTCTGGAAAGGTGATGTTCTCGGTTACCTTAATGTTTATGATCTTTTTTTCAAGTTGGAATTTTTCGAAATTGCAGGAGTATGCCGCATGCGGCCCCCCGCAGTTTACACAAGTGAGGGTTTCGGATGGGCAGTTGTCACTAGGATGATCGTGCGCCGCGCATTTTGCACACGTCGTTCGGCCACGGCAAGAGTTCGTACCGTGCCCGAACCGCTGGTACTTAAAACAGCGCCGCGGGTTCGGGATGTACGGACGTATTGAGCACCGGATAAAACTTGCATATATATGTTGTGGGAGAACTGCGCGGTCAAAGGTCAAGATGATGTGCTTGGTGGGAATCTGCTTGTCGTCTCTACGGATGGTGATGCGTCTCACGGCAGTGACGCCCTGATCCTTCAAGCCGGCAACGAGATCCGCATCGGATTCGTTCAGGAGATCTGGCTCTGATATCACACCCTGCGAGCTGTTGAGGCTCCGATGGGGTGTGACCCTGATGTCTAGATCAGCCAGTCTAGTCTGAGCTAGAAGCTTTGTGGACTGCTGCTTGTCATTTACCTCGATGAGGAGTTCACCAGTTCTTTGTTTTTTGGCCTGATATGATTTTCCTATTATGGCTTCAAGATACTTGGCGATCAAGAAGACTAACTGAGATGCAAGAGGGAGGGTTGGATTGAGGGACTCCATGACAAGAAATCGAGAGTAATGATCTGGTTCAGGAAATGTCAAAGATGGCAATGGAGGAAACGATACTTCGGTGCGGCCCCTTTGAGGGGGCCGATCACGGTTGGGGGGGGGGGGTTAGACAATACCATACGGCATAGTATAAAAGCAGGGAGACGGGGGTACTTTCTTCTTTGACCTTACCCTGGTAGTCAAAGAGGTCCCGGAGCTCCCTGCCTGGTAGACAGGCAGGGAGCCTATCGGCCGGAGCTTGACCAAGGCTCTGACGGCCACCGTTAGAGGTTTCTACCCTTCACCTTAAAAACACGTCACCACGGTAGGTCACAGCTTATGTTGGGGGGCTCGGGGTCCGCGGTATCGCCAGTACCGTCACCAAGATTACTCAAGGTGCCCCGTGCGGGGGTTCTTTCTATCTTCCCTTCTTGCTTTTATTTTTCTTTTCTTGTTTTTTTTTTCTTTTCTCAATCGTTTCATTTTCACCTGACGTAGCATTTCAGGCTTTTTGCTGGACAAACCTCGTCAGTATCATTAAACCATTCTCTCTATTTGCTGGTTGTAGTACACTACAGAAATAAGCAAAAGATGTTTCATCTACTAGACTTGGTCATTATTGTTTAAGGCACCCATTAAGCAAAGGCACTTGTATACAGCCGTTGTGAGTGCATCTGCCAGCTTTCACTACCACAAACATGGTACGTTCCAAACAGTTATTCCGCGGGTACATGGCTCAAAGCATTACTATTCTTTTATTGTGGTAATAGTTGGCACGGAAAACACAGCAAGTATTTCACACCCTGCAAGTTCTTCAACCGAGGAAATAGAGCAAAGGCAAACATCTGTACCCAGCAGGTAAAAAATGCTGTACATACTGACTCTGGTGATTGTCATCGTTAAGACAGAAAATGGGACATAAAATTTAGAGCAATAAGTTACACTTTGTTGCAACTGCAGTTTCAGAGATGGCTGCTTCGTATGTACGGGACATCAAAAAATTCTTGTAAACTGTGTACGTAAAAGCACCTTAATTGTATTTCCAGAGACAGGGATTTTCACATCCTGTAACGTTTGTAAACTCCATTGGCATTACATTTCACCCAGTACGAAAAAGTAAAAGCACTGCACTCTCACTGCATAAATATACAGATGCAGTAAAAAAACAACCTACGAGAAAACTTTGTG
Organism: Haemaphysalis longicornis; assembly: GCA_013339765.2. Lineage (NCBI taxonomy): Eukaryota > Metazoa > Arthropoda > Arachnida > Ixodida > Ixodidae > Haemaphysalis > Haemaphysalis longicornis. The sequence goes on along the minus strand of CM023449.1, from coordinate 77,993,266 downwards.
GAACCTATTGAAGAGGAGGTTTGCAGGACAGAAGTTTTTGTGGTAGCAGGAGACAGTGCTGTCATGAATTTTGTGGAGAGCTCAACCGCTAGAGTATTGTATTGCTGCCTCAAATGCAGTGCCACACAATTATTGTTTACTATTCAGTCTTGTCCATGCTCTTATGACTACGAAATGAAAAAGAAATGAAGGAAACCACGCACAAAAATTGCTTGTATTCAAGCGCATTCTTTGGATATAAACAGAACACTGTAACAGTGCTGGTTAGTAAAACCAGCGGAGTTAAAAATTTACATGCAACGTAAAAAACAATGAAACAGAAAATTTCTGTTCTGAACTTCTGAACAACAGAGAAACTTTTGCTAGACACTAAGTAATGGTACAAATTTGTACACAGGTGCCCTCGCCTTTATAGTACTACTTCGAAATTTCGAGAGGGCAGCACTTGAATGCACTTTTTACCATTCGCGCTAACGAACTTCATTTACACATTCAACCCGTTATTCGCTAGCAGTGCGTAAGCTGAGTGAGTACAGCAGGCATAAACAAATTCACAGTAACAACGGCGAAGCTGCTGACTATGTTAATCTGGACATGACATTGCTCAACCAGTGAAAATCTAGTACGCTTGATTAGCCTGAGATGAAACTCCTGGTTTTGTTCTTTTAGCGCGCATACAAAAGCATATAGTGCCGCTCCGCCTTGAACACTAAAAAATCGAAGATAAACGGCAATGCGTTTGGACACAAGAAAGATGTTCACTTATCTTATAGCGTAAATAAAACTAAAAAAAACGGACACATAACGTCGCGTAGAACATTTCCTGGAGACGATACGGGCAATCGCGGGCTTCAATAAGTTTGGCTGGGGATCCCGCACCGTCCTTCAGCATCAAACAATGTTAAGTCTTTAGAAGCACAACGCGCATTTTTTTAAACTCACCGCCACCCACCCAACACAGCGGGCGGTTATGGGGTTGCACACACAGAACCGGGAGGATTTGTTGCACAGTTGGCACACACCACGGCAGCTGTAACCAGCTGGCACACACCATCTGGGATCGGCTAGTGCGTGACTGCGCAATAAATGCCCGCGCGGATTCAAAATTTTTCGGAACTTAACAAAATCATCGCTAAAGCTCATATATTTCCGATGAACAACTAGTTTAGAAGCTCTACAGGCGAAATATAAAACGTATTTGGGACAGCTCCGTTGCTGCTACTGCCACTAAAAAGCGTGTAGCGGATGTGACGGCTGCGCGGCCTCGACGTCAGATACGTCAGAGGCCCCGAAGGCCACGCCCCCGTTGGAAAGTAGACGAAACGGAATAGCGCAGCCGGGAAGCCCTTAGTAGCGGAGCGATGACATGTCATCTTACCAAAAATCACTAGTATACCCATGTTTTACACTCTTGGGTTAATACTAGCGCTGCTTAGGGCAGGCACAAAAAGCTTATTAGGCACAAAATACTTTTTTTTCCTGTTACAGGTGGTAACTGTCCTAGGCAATATTCCCCCTCTCTGCTTTTCGTCCACCAGTATTCTAATCTTCTTTTCTTCCCCTCGAAAGCCTTGAAGATAACTTCCTCTGTGATACCCTTAAATCCTAGGGCTTCTGGAAGCCCAATATTCCCTGCATGTAGTGGTCGAGGACACCAGCGCCGTCGCTATACCGGTTTATTTTCTGCGCGAAAGTCAACCGGCGGAACAATTGGAGAGGCCGCCGTTCGGGCCACTCTAAAACTTCTAGAGCACTGTAGTTTCACCTTCCTGCACGAGTTTCACGGGCCACACCGCGCAGCGCACAATGTGTGGAGTAATGCACGACTGAGTACAATTTGAGCGCAACACGAGTATCAATACGAAGCGGGAAACGCATAGGCGAAGACTGGCGACTGACTGGTGGCGCCATCTGGCACTTGCCATGGGAAACACAATCGTGCGCTCCCAGGGTCACTGCCAGGTAGCGCCAGCGGTAGCGCAGTGGTGCTGCCGATATTGCGTGTTTTTTCCCGTGCAATTCCACGCGCAGTTATTCATACAGGGGCTGTAGTGTTTCATTGCTATCGCAAAAAAGCAAGCATCCATGTATTTTTTTCATCAAAGAACACTGCAAATTTCACTTATGTATTGATGTTTTGCCTCAGATGCGCAATACTTTATTTTCGCTCAGCAATGTTGACAAGTATAAATATTTCCACAGAACAGACATGTTTATGAAGGTAAGTTGCGCTTGTTATGATAGCAGAGACGGACACGGGAAGAAAAACAATCTTTCAGAAAAAGGCGCCGCCTTCTTGTCAATGTATTGTTTTTCTTCCTATGTCCGCCTCTGTTACCATAACAAGTGCAACTTACCTCTTCAAAAGCATGCTACACCCACTACCCTGACATCCATCTTTACTTAATTACGTGTTTAGAAATGGCTATAACGTATCGTTCAAGCGGTGCGTGAACTTTGGCCGGGTGGCTAAATCGACGGACGTACACAGAGACGGCCAGACAGACATACAGACAGGCCGAAATTTTCCTGTCTAAGAAGTTCAAGAGAGACTATCGGCTTTAAAATTTTGTTGAACATCCTTCAGTCGACCTTTGTTAATGCCTGAGCGTATTGTTCCTGTCCCTCGCAAACTTCAAGATGTGCACGCAGAGCACTGACCTTGAACTCCTCAACAGGGCACTTTTTACACGTCCTTCATGCCGCGTGCAAACAACGCTTACCACTCTAAACGTCTCGCTGGTCACGTTTCTTGCTTTAGCGGCGGTATTACATGCCTTTCGTTCCTTTTCTTTCCTCCCATTATCGGCGTTGCATAGCCGTCATTCCCATTCCGGCCTCTTTTTTCCGTCAGCATTGGCTGAATAGCCGATTCTACCAGGCGCAGAAGCAGTCACGGTGGAAGAATAGACTGGGTGTCTGAACGGCACCTCTTCCCGAGCGGCCGGAGTTGACAGCCGGGTCGTGTTAGAGGCGCCTTGAGATGGCGCTGGGCGTTTAGGGGGTGAGTGGTATGTTATATTTTTTGTAGCGTAAGCTAGACTGGCCGAGGCTGAGCAGTTTCGGGTGGCTCCTGGAGAGCCGTGCAGCGCATGCGCGAGGAGCAGTGACGTCAGACTCCTCACACAACGTTGCTCGGTGCCCGGCGTCTCTCAGACCCTCCACGCGCCCAGCGTCTTCGCCTACCTCCGTTGCGCAAGTTGCGACCCGGTCCACTTGGTGATCATGCGAGGGGTGGACGGGTGTGGAACCGATGGCTAGTGCGTCGCAGCAACACCGTCGTGCGCCTGTGGAACCAGCTTAGCTCTTGGGCGATTGGTGACGCTGTGCCGGACCACTTGATAAATATACATGTGTCACATAGTGCGCATACCTTGTGTTTGTCATTGAAGAAGCAGTAAGCATGATAATCAAGCTAATCCTAGACAACCACGAAAACTAATAAACTGGCATAGCCGGCATAAGCCACTTCTAATTTTTTAGTAAAATACACGCCATCACCCCGCTACAAAGGGATGACCACTAGAAAATATCATCGCCGTCCTCAGCAGGCGCGCTGGTGGGGTGGGTACCGGCGGCGGCGTCTCGACTCGGCCACCGCTACAGGTGTTGCTGTGAGCGCTGTGTCTACAGGTACGTCGGATGTACTCGTAAAATTTCTTAAAGATACGAAGGTGGTGTAAAGTGAGCACAACATGATAAACTATTTGTGGAGAACCAAAAGCAGTCTGTACACTTGCGTGTTCTCTGCAAGCTCACGTATGCCCACCTCAATCCATCCAACACTAAAAAAATGCGCGTAAAACTCGCTACCCCGCCGTTCAGTCGCAGTGTGGCCAGCGGGTTCGAGTGTTACTGGCAAAGAGTAAGAGTAGGACTGGAGAGCATTAAATTCACACTGTATAGCTCACCTTTAAGTTCAACGATTTGTTCAATGCGCTTAGTTGCAATCTTCCTAAACAAAACAGTACTGCAGGCATCAAGGGTTTGAGAGTTCTGTCCTCCTTTTTGTAGTGGCTTAACAAGCGGGATCAGGAAATGGTGGCGCTAAAGATATCCCGCGCACATTTCTTGACCGAGCAAATTCCAGCGGCATTCGTGCCAGCGATCTGTTAACTTTGGAGTTGACAAAGTGTTTGCTCAAGCAGTTTAGGCATGAATATGTTTTAACGAGATAATTTAACCACGAAGTACTGGAGCGGTTCTCGGGACAATCCGGCATAGAGGAGGTGAGAATGACCAGCTTTATATGACCACTTTTCTTGAGGTGTACAACGCGCCTCCAGTGTACAGCTTGATCACAGCCTGCAAAGTAAACGCACGAGGAAGAGGATGCGCGGGAGAAACATGTACTGAGAGTGGCTGCTCTAACGCTTGGATTTCATGTTGACGAAAAACAAAAGAATAATCTGCAGAAACTAAAATGCAAACTGGATGGAGGCTTTTGGGCGAGCCCTGCACAAAGCCAGAGGCTGTTGATTGCATTGTCATCGCATCATCTTCATCTCGGCGGCGACAGTGTCATCGACATCACCTTTCTTGCTGGGCCTTCCTGGCGCTGTGACCGCACGAATGAAGTCTCCCGCCTGGCGACTCCCAGAGCCTCTCAAGTGGTGGATTCGCTTGGATTTGCACTTGTGAACGTTTATGGTCATCTTCCACTGACGACACCAGGAAGAAATAGCGTTAAGGTCATCCTGTAGCGAATGCGCATCATTAGTTGTGGTTATTTCACTGAAAAGCACGCAGTCGTCTGCGCGTAAATGGGCTGGGGAAAAATACAGTTAATATTAACGATGCGAAAATGTAATGGCCCTACTAGTGTGCCTTGGGGACACCCCATAGAGCAGGCTGAAATGAAAAGGTCTAATTACAACTACAAATGGTCGGCAGGTAATAAGAAAACTTTCAATGCATTTTACAATATTAGTGTGAAGACCCCAATTTATTATTTTACTCGAAGTAATCGGTGCGAAACTTTAGCTAATGTTTTCAAAAAACCTAAAATGATGCAATCGGCAAAACAACTCAGGACAAGAACACTATACAGTTTGTGAGTAAATAGCAGCAGTTGAGTTTTGCATAAAAATGCCTTCCGGAAACCATGTTGTTCTGGATGAAAAACTGAATACGATTTCAAGAAGTTAGCTATTTTAGAAAAAAGTATAGGCTCAAGGATCTTGAATAGAACGCTGTGGATTTATTTGCGAACATAATAAAATACACTGTTTAATACTTTTGAGTAACTTTGGACTATTACAGTCAATACCAACAGTGGGAGATGTTTTGATACTGTCAATGATTTTACGAAGTCCATTGGTATCTATAAACATAGGGTACATCAGGATATAATCACAAGAGCGAATTTCTGGCGTATCACAAGTTAATGTACGTGAAAAAAACTGCAAAAGGAATTGTTTAGTGCACCAGCACACTCACGTACCGGAATCGGGTCACGGTTTGAATCAGTCGGGGCTACTCTTGTCCTGTCGTGTTGATTTATTACTCTCCAAAAAAATTTTAAGGTTATTACTCACTATGTGCGGGAAAGTGTTAGTAAGTTGGTTGTCGCGTATTTAATCGCAGACACGTATTCTTAAGCTGCTGAATGGTATTGTGACCAATGTCATGGACTGTCAAACTGCTTGGCTAAGCAGTAAAAGCGTTTTTTTCTGTTCCCTTAACGCCTGATATTGTGGTTTTAACACGGGGCAATATGGTTATAAGAAATTTCTTTTACGAGTATGAAGTAGTTGCTGGGGTGTTAAACTTGACTTTTTAAAAACGGTCCAATTAGACAACTGTACGCTCATCAAAGCCGTTTAAAGTTTGTCTTAAAAGTCAGTATAATTCCTGGTCTATTCTCGTGGTCTATTCTCTTGTATAGTTCCTCGTCTATTCTCGGCGTTGCTGTAATTACTTGGTACTTTTGTTCACCGAGTAATCTTCTGCACTTATAAATTTAGCGAAAACGTTAGCAGGCCATGGTCGCTTAATTTTGGCATATGTGTAATCTCAGAACGTACGTCAGGGCAACTTGTCAGCACTAAATCTAGTATTGTAGCCGTTATTCTTGTGTGCTTTCAAACCATTTTAGTTAGATTAAAGTGAACACTTAAATTGAGAATTGGTTGATGGATAAATTTCGCTTTGGGAAACGCATTGGGGGCAACCAATTAATTTCTGGGTATTTAGTCTCCCACAGAAAAAACAGGAAATCAAGGATAGCGGGTGATTACGGTATTTATGGGGGCATGAGGGTTAGTGACAAATGTGGCTGTGGCGTTAGTGGGTGATAGGAGTCTCTAGTATTATTCTATGATGATACAGTTGAGCGGTTGACGTCAGTTTTCCTGAAGTAAAAATGGGTGCCCGCTCGCTCTCGACTAAGGACCCAAGAACCAGACATGCGCTTCTTTGATAATCCCACTCCTTGGAATTAGCGGCTGTTGTGGGTCGTGCTGGCGTGAGCAGAGGAAATGGTCTATTGCTTTGCGTGGCAGAATAACGGGCACGTTTTGGTTCAAAAGGACGAAGGTGGTAAGGTGCTTCGAATCCAAGATGAGTGTGATCTGGAATAAAATGTCTAATGTGGCTGCACTAGCTACAATCTATTAGTAACGCAAATACCCTCCGCATCTTCTGGCTGTGCTTACCAGGATGTTGCTTCTTTTACTAATGATGTACGTGGAAACAAAATTCGCTGAAACTGTTTTTCGCTCTTTCAACGTAACATGCGCAGTTTTAGAAATAAGGGCGAAATGAGCATTTTTCTGTCCTCTTTGACCAGTTTTGATGAGTTGGCGTTTAGTCAAACTTGGCACTCTTACGCTGCTAGCGTAGTGAATTTTAACGGGTAAAAAGTAGAAACTAAAAATTGAAAACTAAAGTTCGCGGTGGTATCCCTATCCGAAAAGGCAGTGTATTTCAGCGCCATTTTGGTGCTGAAATCCGCTGAAAGCGATGGTTTGCGCTGCTGGCCCCGCTGAAAGCCGCTTGGGCTGCTTTGCAGCGTTTCAGCCCCGCTGTCAAGCAGCGTCACGCGCGCCGGAGTGGCGTAAATGTGCTGAAATGTGCTGCAGGCGCTCGAACCTCACTTGTGAACAGCGCTTTCGTGCTGCAATTGACGTGTCGCTGGCGGGCGGTACGCTGGACCCAAGCGGTGCTGCCACTGCAGTGTGTGCGCGCGCGCTGTGCGGTGAAGCAAAGAAAATCTTTGCGTGCAGAGGAAGAGGAATAAACTTTATTTATGCGAGCCTTAGGTGCTGATGTCTGGGCACCCGCCTGGTGGGGGGTTTCCTCTAGGCCGGGACACCCTGGCCTAGCTGCGCTAACTTTGAAAAAATGCGTTATTACAAAATCAAGGCGCCTAACTGACCAAAATTTTCAACTCTGCCCTTTTTGCTGTCGCAGAAACAGCAACCGCTTACCATATTAACGCGTGCGTAGGTGCGTGATTACGATCGAGACACCGGGGTTTGAGGCACTTCGTACGGTTGTACCCCTATCCATATATTTGATATTGCTAGAACTAAAATTATTCGCTGCAATCAAATGAGAGCGCGTCCGCCGCCATACGAGCGATGACCCTAGTTACACGGGAACTGTTTAACCACAGTTAAGCAAACCGCGGCTACACAAAACCGCCGTTTGCTACGTTACACGACAGACGAAACTGCGGTTACCCCGCTAACCATGGTTAGCGCAAACTTTGCTTGTCCACCTCAGTTCGGTCACGCTAACCGCAGTTTCCGCAGCCGCAGTGTTCGAAATCGCACAAGTCAGTTCGGACGCAAGTGGCGGCACGCATCAGCGGAAGCGAAAAAAAAAATCACCTGGCGTTCGGAGCCTAGGAGACGAAGGCCCTCAAATAACCGGCGCCCCACAGCTGCCCCCATTGCGTTCTTTGCGTCGCTCTCGCAATCAGCGCGACTGCCCGTCAGCAGCGGCTCGTTTTCCGATCCATCATCCACCCGATGAACTACGACAAAAGCCGTGCTAAATTTGTAAATTCGGCGCGTCGTCCGCCAAAACAATGGATGAAGCAGGCAATCGTAAAGCGTTTTCAGCACTCGGAAACGGTCGGCGCGCACGTCGGCCGTGCCTGCAAATACGCCGGCCCGCCTGCCCGCACGGCACTGCAAGCGGTTCGAACCGGCCGAGACCACAGCAGCAACACCTTCTTGTCGCCGCTCTTCGATATCAATCTGATCGCGGAAAAGAACTTCCACATGCGAGAAAGTGGATGTTAGTGTGGTGAAAAATTGTGCTATGGATTGTAATTCACAGTTGCAGAGATAGCGGCGATCAAATATCCACAACGATGCTAAGCCTAAAGTGTGCACCGATCAGACCCGAGCAAACCAAGCCGGTAGCGAGCTGTTGGGGAGGCCCCTCTCCTCGCCGCGCGCGAGTGTGTCGCGTTTGGGTCTGAAACAACTGTCTTAACGATATTTCCTTTTGTCTACACTGCTTCTTTGTTGTTTTTCATCGTGAGATTAAAAGTTGGTCAATTTATTTTTGTTACGCTCACAACCAGTGACCGCTGTCGTCACGTAATTTTTCGTGCAGCAGCCAAAACCGTTGTTTACGATAGCCACGATTAAACCTAATTACTAGGAAGAGGGGAACTGGGCAAGCGTAGGCGAGCGACCAGATATTGCCACAATGAAAAGCGGACTTCAAAACTGAAGCCGTAGCTGCGACGGCGAAGCTTAAGGTCCCCAGGGGGTAGCGGCACCCTGATGGACGAACTGATAGCTGCCACAATTCATTACTGGGCTGCGCAGTGAAGTGCCGAACGCGGCGGCCGCACAATTAATCGCCAAGCGCTTGTCACGTTGTCTGGCCGCGCTAGGAAGCGGCGTTTCCCCTCCTGTCTTGTTCGTGCTCCGTGTTTTAAACAAAGTTGTTGCATATCACAATCACTCACTTCAGCATTTACTCCACCGTATCCACATCCCACGAAATCTGGTTGCCAGTCAAGCGCCTGTGGGGACTACTGGCCTGTGAGTGCACGGCGAACACAAGAAGCCAGAGAGGAAAAATGGATCAGAATGATGAAAACTTACAATTTTATTGCTTAACGGAATGTTCAGAAGGTTTGAACAAGATTTATGTCCTTGTTTGGAGAACCCACCTGCTGAATATATGTTACGACAAACGTAACAATGTCCTACATAGTTGAAAAGTTATGTAATGTGTATTGTATAGCATCACACAACATACCGATGAAGCCACTGTACCATGTAGCACGCACCATGCAATGCATACCACAAGAAATATATAGATATTGTAGAATACATGATGTCAGGAAAAAGAAAACGCAACATAGAGCACGGCAGATTTTTTGAACGATCGAAACAGCAGTCTGATTGATTTAGGCATGCAACAAGTAAGCCTTGAACATTTTACTTGCTATTAATACCTGCCTACTCCACGTGATTGATCGTACTGGATTTATATCATACAAACTTTCCGGGTAATGAACTTTATTATGGCATTCTTGAAATCTTCCATGTCAACACATTCAAGATCTTGCAAGACAGAGTAAAAATGTGAAGCATTTATTTTGTTTTTGGGACAAAACATTAAAGGTACGGGATACCATACGTGTTGCTCTTAATTGCAATAAGCAACACAGGTATGTGGATGTAGTGCAGGCACTCCATCTGCTTCACAAAACTGGAAACGTGCCTCGCAAACACCTATCTGCTGCTTCTTCAAAGGTGGGGACAAGCTTTTTATGCATCTAGGTTGTGGACACCTGTAGCGCAGAAGTTCCTAGAAAAGTTCTTAGATGTTAGAAGGAAGTTGTTACTACAGGAGAACGAGTCTTAACTGGCAACTTTTTCAAGATGCCATACAGTAAAAACTTATAATTTGTAGTCTTATTTATTTAAAAAATTCAAAATTTTCATTTTTAGCCTGCTTCTACTCATTCAATGTATTGAAAGGCTACATAATTTGAACTCAGTCATTCAGATGATTCATACTTTTCACTCGTCCAAATTGGAAAATATCTGCTGCTTTCGCACCACCAGATAAAAATTTTGGCCCATTTATCATTATGAGAGTAGTAAAACTTAGTATTCAAAAAAGAAATGATTTGCGGGTGGTAAACACACATTACAAATCGAGAAAAAGCTCAGTGGAAATCAACTGTCTGAACCATAATTAGTACTGGCAGGTGCTTTGTCGTTTGCAAGGGCGTTATTTTGAGTGCCTGAAACTGAATAACCACGCACTGCACAGAGCTACAGGTCGCGTCGCAGTAGTTCTCATGGTACCTACTACACATTTCTAAGGTATTTAGCCAGGGTGAAATTTGAGTGCAGTTGGCCTTTAATTACAATCCTCACAAAAACAAAAAGTTCGCGTGCCCCTAAAGTGACCCAGAAACACGTTTCAAAGGTGGCAATCAAATGTATTGAGCTGGTAGAACGGATTATGGAGAACATCTGAGCCAAGCATGAGCCCCATACGTTCTACGTATAATTTGTAAGCAATTTTTAAACATAGCCTTTCTCAGCCGATGAGGCTGACTCCACTGTCCGCGCTGGCTACGTCATTTGAAAGCCCTTCGCTGTTCGTGTTCTAACGACGTCACGCCGCACGCGACGTCACGATGGTACTTTTCCGGTCTCCATTCGTGTGCGGGCTTTCCTACCGACCGCCCCTTGCCGCCGCGCCGTCTCCGATTCAGAAGCGAAGTTCCGAAACGAGCGCTCCGCGTCTGCTGGACAGACATGAATTACCCGTGCTGCGTCGTTGGTTGCAAAGCCAGCGACTGGCGTAATGTGAAAACGAGGCACGCTCTGCCGAAAGATCGTCTGGTTGCCACTCATCGGACTCTCGGAGTCGGCGGTGCCAAGATTTTTTTCGTGCTTGTGGCAGACACTTCAATCTTTTAGAATGTGTGCGATATAATGGCCTCTTAAATGTTATAATTGCTTGATAGCGAGGTTGCTTCGATAGTTTGGACACTTACATCAATTCGGTAAACGCATTTTCCGCAAAGTTATACTTGCATTTGCAACGTAAACAAACCGTCCCCGTTGCGAGCCTAACCAGCAAAGCCGGCGGAGCAAAAGTCTAGAAAAACAGTAATCAATGTACTTGGTAGGTACCAATATATTTAAGAGTTGGAAAAGGTTCCAAGACCCTTCCGCCGCCCCCGACAGTAAGTTAGGAAGGAGAAAAACCTCAAATATCCAAATCGTAGCGTCTGCACCATCCGGCCAAAAACCGGCTACGAGTAGGGCGCGACCAAGGGTGGGGTATGCGGGCAGACGAGAAGTTGAATAATTCGGCAACCCTAGTCCGACCTACAAAAACCTTTAAGCACTCGTTGGGGCCGGAAGAGCAAGGGCTACCGTGCTTTGATGTTCGGATCCGTAGTGCCGAAGATAAGCAGGATCAACGCACAGGCGGCGTTGGCAGGATTCACAGACCGGAAGTCGAGCGTCCTGACGTCACGTGACTATTTACAGTGGGGCTCTTCGATTTACCATCTCGGACTCACCTTGGACTCCCCGAGAAGCAATCCGGCATTCGTTTTTCATATGTATTCCTATGGCATGGGGAATCTTCAGACTACCTGCGGACTATCCTCGGTGAGTCCGAGACGGTAAATCGAAGAGTCCCACTGTTTCCAGCTCTTTCGATAGAAGCAAAGAGGGAGGAGGAAGCGATCGGCGAAGGAGGAGGGGTACTTTTACCACTCGTGACATACCAAATACCGAACGTAGAGCAATAATTACAACGGCAACGCGTTTCCTAATACCGAACGTAGGGCAATAATTACAACGGCGAAGGGTTTCTACATTGATTCCTTGAGGCATCACAGGGCTTTTGAAATTTACTAGAAAAATGTTTCTCGGTCCGCTTTTTGTCTGCATGTGTGCTTTGAAGAGAGAGAGAGAGAGAGAAAGAGGGAGAGAGAGAGATAGAGAGAGAGAGAGAGAGAGAGAGAGAGAGAGAGAGAGAGAGAGAGAGAGAGAGGAGAGAGGAGAGAGGAGGAGAGGAGGGAGGGAGGGAGGGAGGGAGGGGAGGGAGGGAGGGAGAGGGAGAGAGATAACTTTATTGAATGGCCTGCAGTCGGTCAAGATGTCTCCCCACTGGGAAGGTGGGTCTTCACCTCGACACGGCCATGACGTCTATCTCGGGCGTCGTGCTCCTCGGGGCCTTGCTCACTCGCTACTCCTTCGGTTCAAGAGGGTTGCCGCCCCTTCCTAGGTGTGCTTTCCCCCCTTCCCCTCAGTTTCGCTCGGTCGCTGCCTTTACAGAGCTGCCGAGACCTGCTGGACGGCCTGGAGCTGTGCTTCTCGATCGTAGGTCTTCTTCGTCGCCTCAATTTGCGGCGGAAGCGTCGTCATCTTGCTTGCCTCTCTTGGGTTCACTGTGCAGTCCCACAGGATGTGAGCCGCGGTGGCTCTCTCCTTCGCACACAGTTTGCACACATCACTTTCATAAACACTGGGGGCACACGTACCTAGCACGGGGTTAAGTAAGGACCCCGTGGAGCTGTCTACTTATCAAAAACTTCGTTACTGCATATCGTGCAGTAGAACGAAAAGTTGAGCTTGTTGTATCTGATTCATGTTTGAAGCTCGGGCAGACGAAACACAAGAAGAAGCGCTCATGTTGTCCTCTTCTTGTGTTTCGTCTGTCCGCGCTTCAAACATGAATGCAATATCGTGTTTGCGTGTCTTCCTTGACTTTCGTTCCTTCGTCTTTTTGGCGCGAATAACTACAACAGACAACTGCGACACTTCCAGTCCCACCTTCTGCAGAATCATACCTCTCCGTGGCTGGTGTGCCAATTTCTACTCACGTTTGACGCGAGTTGACGTCAGCGAGCGCGTACTAGGCTAACTCTTGTTCCATGCCTTGCAACGTGTTGTGGTAGTGCGGTAATAACGCACTCAGCTCATGCTCCGGGCACCCAGGTTCGATTCCCAATCCCTCTGAAATGTGCTGTTTATTTACTCTTTTCAGCGGCGGCCGTTTTTCTGTGCAGGATGATAACAGAAACTTCACCAACAACAACTCCGGTTGTTCGCACAATGTGACACTTCAGGCTTTAGCCTTTAAAATCGACAGTTAGACTGAGAGCTACAGAGCATTCGTAGGGAAGTTGGCTTTCCCGAAACGCGTATTCTGTGTGCTTTCGTCTATGGACGCCATACACGATTGAGTTATTTGTGCTGGAAAGGAGTATTGGTATAGAGTTTCACTCAAAGACTAAAACGGTTCTTTCGGAAATTCTTCGAGGTAATTTCATGTCTTCGAGGTAATGTCTTCGAGGTAATTTCAGACTTTGTTCTAAACTATAGCTACTGAGGCGAATCTAGATCTGGGAAAAATAACGCTTTGAACGGTGTACTCAGTTTGACTTATACCCATTGTTATGTGTACTGACACACCCGGGCATGGCCGGGAACTACAGCTACTTTGTAATAAACTGCTGTGAGCGCACAGCAGTATCTGAGAATCTTGTGCTCGTATCTTTTCTTGTTACTGCCTGTTTGTTTCTTTTAAGGGATACTGAAAATCCCCACGCTCTACCTGCTGTGTAGTGCGGCACCCAAAGAGCAGAGGCGATGAAGATAAAAAAATTGATGAGCCATTCCACTCTGTGAAGGTGGGTGACCAGCTAAGCTTTTCGCGGAATGCGTATGATTCCCAATTTTCTTTCATTTATATTAATAGTATTTATTTATTTATTTATTTATTTATTTATTTATTTATTTATTTATTTATTTATTTATATTCATTTCCAATTTGTTTTTTTTTTATTTTTTTATACTACGCTTTATTTACACTCATCTTTTACTTGTCTTTTTTTCTGAATTTGATTCACGTGTATATTATTTATTTATGTATTGATATACATTTGTTGTTCTTGAATTTCTTTTCATTACTTTATGCATGTATTTTCATTTATTTTGATATCTTTTTTCGATTTAGTGAATGTCTTAATTTTCTGTTGTTTTATTTTTCGTTATATTAGTTATTCTTAAGTATTTAAGCGCCTCCTTTAAGAGTGGAACGCGAAAGCGTTAGCGCGCTTCCTTTGTACATTGTTTTGCTAAGAACGCATTGCAGTCTATGGGGGCGCTACATTTCTTTGTATTTCATTTCTTAAATGCGCCCGCTCGCTCCCACTTTCGTTGAAGTTTTACGGGGCCCAGCGTCACGACGCACGCGCAAGGCGAACCCGCTGGCTGGTGCGTCAAGGAGAGACACCGCGATAATATTTTTCTGATGGCACGTGCCATACGACGCATGCGCCGGAGTATTTTGCAGGGCACACGAAAGAACCGTTGCTTGGTAGAGGTACACAGCTTCGCTATAATATAAAGTTGGCCGCGGCTTGCCAGGGATACCATTAGGGGCCACAGGCGGCTGTCTACCCGGGGATAAGGTGGCTAAGAGGTAGTTATATGTTGACGCGTTTTTGTGTCTGTTGCCTTGCGTTCATTATGCTGTATGCTGCCCTCGTTCGTGAATGACACGGCGGCCACAGCTGCTGCGGCGACAAGCGCATAACCTAGAACGCTAGTCCCGGGTGACGGGAAATCTTTCATTGGTCGCTTTCATCGAGCAGTGGTGGTTTGCTAGCCATTCAGGCCGCATTTACTCCACGCATATGGGCAACAAAATTTTGTTTGGAGTCCTCCTTTGCCGTATTTTTTTTGCCTTGCGTGCTTGCGCGCCCAAAAACATTTTCTGTCCACAGTGAACTCATCGCCGTGAAACACAGCTGGTTTTTACATACGGAAACGCTTTTGCTCTTTATCTTTTTGTTACTCCCTGGCCAAGAAGCAGGGAAGCTGTCAGCGCGAAGTTATAGTTGAAAAGTTTGGGGGCAAATAATTGGGAACCGATTTTCGGCTGATCTGTCACGTTCATTAACAACGTTTTTTTTTTTATTTCATGTGTCACTTCTTTGTATTACATCGTCTCTGAAACAGATTCAGTATTCGCAGGAACAGAGTGACTATTAAAGGGACCCAGAAAAGCCTTCTGTAAAAGTTACAAAAGGCCTGTATTGTAACGTAGCGCCAATATAGCGATGCAATGCCGTTGGAATTATTTATCTACATTCAGTATTAGCTGCGCCAGAAGCAATTAAATGCACCTCTCCCCACTTGCCGATCGACTCCTCCTCCCTCTCTGCCTCCTTCAAAGCAGCTAGCTACATTCCTGCGCCTAGGCTCGCGTCAATCACTGCGGACCCGCCTTTGCCGCCTTTGCCTCGGGATCGCGCAGGAAGGAGGAAGAGCAGCCGGAAGCCAATGGCAGTGACGCCGCCGGCGGCCGACCTTGCCGGCGATTGGGCGAATCAGGGGGCGCCTTCGCCGTTGCGTCAGCAGCGATCGCCGTTGCGTCACCCGCGGTCGCCGTTGCGTCAGCCGCGGTCGGCTCGCTGCGGCGTCGCGCTCATCGGCTGAGAAAGGCGATCTTCAAAAATTGTTTACAAATTATCTGTACAACGTATGGGGCTCACACTTGGCACAAAAAATCCCCCGTTATGTGTTCTACCACCTGAATGCATTTGATTGCCACCTTCACAAAGCTTTTCGGGGTCCCTTTAAGGACGTGTTTTGGGACTGAAGAATAGAAAGAGAGAAACAGCATTATTAAGCCCATTTCAGGTGACGCCCGCAGGCGTCCGACGGGGTGGAACCCTGTTCACGAGTCCCATACGAGAGCAATAGCTCCTGGCCCCTGAACGCAAGCTCTTGCTGCGTCGACAGGACATCAGGATCTCCTATCGCTCGGGTTGGGGGGGGGGGGGGGGGGGGGGGAGAAGAGGAAGGGGATGGGTAGGGAAGGTAGGCGATTCTTGAGCTGAGTGCACTCCGCCAGTATGTGCGGCAGAGAGCCTTCAGTCTTTTTGCAGAAGGGGCAGATGCGGTCGTGTTCTGCCAGGAACATCCAGTGCAATAAAGCTGGGTGCGCCGTGACCACGCTTGTGCGCGGCCACGATCGTTTGCTGTTTGCTTTCGAGTTGCCGGTGCGGTTTGGGAAGCCTGCACCTGGGGGTCCTGTACAGCCGGGTAATCTCCCGGTAGCTCGTAATTGGGTGCGGTAGCTCTGACTCGTCCCGGGCCCGGTCTGCTAGTTTGTGGGCGTAGTGGACGGCGAGGGCGTTTCCTTCCACTGTCGAGTGTGCCGGAACCCACACGAGCTGTACGCCTCGTCCCGGTGGACTGCGCTTTGCGAGAATTGCTAAGGCAGCGTGGGAGACGGTCCCCTTGCGGTAGTTGCCGTACGCCGTCTTGGAATCGGTGATGATCGTATGCACGTCTCCGTGCGTGAGGGCGAGAGCGATGGCCACCTATTCTGCTTGGCTGGCGTCTGTCGTCCGTAGCGACGCGCTGGTCACCAGCTTGTCGATGGTCGTGACGGCGGTCACTGCTTTGCTACTGTGCTGGGGAAGTGAGGCGTCCACGTAGAGAACCCGGGGGTCTGCTTCCAGCTGCCGGGCGAGTGCCTGTGCCCGGGCGGCGCGCCTCTCGTCGTTCCTGCCCGCCTGCATGTTGCGGGGCAGGGGCTTGGTCTTGATTGCTTCCCCCCACGGCGGAGGTATAGGTTACTTGGGTGTCTTTGGTTCGATGGGCCAGCCGATCTTTTGCTCCGTCTGGCTCAGTCGCACTCCCTCGTTAGACCAATGAGCCTCTATGAGCTTGTCTACCGTATTATGTACCCCCATGTCCAGCAGCTTCTACGTAGACGAGTACGGGGGCAGGCCCATAGCCGTCTTGGTGGCTTTCCTTACGATAGTGTCTAGCGTGTTCCTGTTCGCCTTCGTTAGCTAGAGATACGGGGCCCAGTAGGTGATGCGAGACCCGATGAACGCCCTGACCAGGCAGCAGGCGTCGTCTTGTTTAAATTCTCTATTTCGATTCGCAACGCGTCGGATAATTCCGATGACCTGTTCGGAGGCCGTCTTAATCTTAGCAATGGCAGCTGCCGCCTTGCCGTCTCGTTGCAGCAACAGGCCGAGGATGCGCAGCTGCTGCGTGGGCTTGATGTCTGCTCCAAAGAATAAAAGGAGGCTTCCGGAATTCTGTAGGGCCATTTCTACTTCCGACATTATGCTTTGGCTTGAATAAGGCATTTCCCATACCCAGTTTTCCGAAGGAGGCGAGCTACGGAAACGCCTATGTGTTATAAATTATTACGCACGCCAGAGGAAATCCAAGTGGCGTCAATTAAAGGGACACTGAAGTGATATGTAAACATTGCGGGATTACTAGTGCAAATTGTAGTCCGGAGTCCCCAGGCCATGTTTCGGCCACTCTAGGCGCGTTTACGCGATTTTATTTAGTAGAAAAACTAATTTGAAAATGCTGTCCTGCTCTCTTTACGCTCGCCCATTTTCTGTGGCGTTTTCATGTGACGTCAGGAGGGGATGAGCTGGCAACTGGCTGCGCCACGGCTGCGCTACTGCAGGGCACCCCGGCCGACAGAGTCAGTCGGCCCAGCGTTTCGTCCGCCGGCAGGTCGTCGCAATCAAGGAGGTAAAAAAAAAATTGCTTGGTCGCAATTCGTTCGCTTAGTTGAAACGAAGCCAGGACACGTTTGTGAATGGAAGAATGTGCCTTTCTTAACTTGGTTTGTTTGTACACTGTATCTAGCTCCAAGTCAAGTTCGCTTCACACAAGTGCTGCACAAGCGCACATGCGACGCTTCGCTGACTGGTACGCCAGTAGGAAAATATAAGGCCTCTTGAAGGCGGGAGAAGAGTCAGCGAAGTCAATATAGGTACTAAAGAAATAAATCAACTGATATCTTTACCGTACAAGCGTAACACTAGGGCGCGGGAAGCACTTTTTTGCGCTGGGCGAACAAGCACAGCGGTCAGCAGCACGACTACGCATCTGCGAACGCTTTTTCCGTCTACGAAATGCAATTGCTAGACGTGAGCTACTGTGGAAACTCGGGCGACGCTTACTGCACGATCGCAGTACAACAAATAGTCACCTAAGCTGCTTGAATTGCCAAAACTAAATAAAAGTGTAAACCGGTTGTACAATATATACCCTATATTAGCAAGGCGGTCGCGTCTTGCTCCGTGGCTCAGTAGTATGGGGCGCTGGGTATGTCACCGCAAATGTTTTGCAAGTCACGAGTTCGAATCCCCGCGGGTACGTGCTTTTTTTTTGTAAGTTAACTTTTTGTTTTCCGCCGATGTTTTCTATATTGAGTTCACCTTTTTTTGGGCCGCAACGTTCATGGCTACACGAACTAGTTCACAAAACGCGCGCAGGCTGGCACATGCATGGCGCGCTAGCGAGTTCTCGTTGGCGTGCTGTTGCCATAAGCACCGACTGCTTGCAGGCAGTGGGCACAGGCCAGAATGAACAGACCCTTGGCCTGGTGCGAACACGCTTTTTACGATACAGGCATGAGGGAGGCACGCTCCAATTATGGGGGAAAAGCGCATGACATTTGGGCGTCTACGGGTACGCCGAGGGCGTTCATGCACTGCGTAGGTTTCGGCTAGTGAATGCTACGATTCCAAGCCGTCCTAGGAGGCTTATCTTTATACATTTTTACAGCTGACAACATGGCAGAAGCGCGGTACGATGATTACTGAGTCATTGAGAATGCCCATCCAACAACGCCACCGGTTGTGTTTTACAGAACCGAAACCGAAACCGAAACTTGTTTGGTTGCTCACTTGGGCATCGTCCAATCACGGTGCCCGCTCCTCCTAACGTCACACCTTTAGTTGGTCCGGCCGCCGCAAACCGCGCATGGTAGTTTTTATTCTTTAGCGCTTTGTAAAATAATTACCGATTTGTCAATCGTAAAAACGATGAAAAGTGTGCTAATTTGAGCCAGTCTACACAGTGCAAGCAAAAACGGGAGCTTGACAAATTCACTTCAGTGTCCCTTTAATGTGTAGCTATACTCTATCGCACTCCTCATAGCCAAGCTCTAGCGTCTATGCGTAGCCTCCTTCTCCCTCTCTTTAATTACTAATCGGTGCTGTTAAGCCAAGACGTGCCAAGACTACCATGAAGAGCGTCAGTGTTGGTTGCGATAAGAATGATGTTGAAAATCTAAATCACATACATGTAGTGTTCGTTTATCATACTCATTTGCCACAGCAAATCTCGACTCAGCTAAAAACCACATTTGTTCACTGAACCCGTTTCGGAAAACGCACTCTAAACCCCTTATTTTGGAAAGATGACAAGACATTTTTTGGCTGTTTCTTGGCGTCCACAGCCGAATATACACTAGTTCATTGATGCTCTGGAGAATAATTGCCCTCTTAAGCTACTTAAGTTGAAATTCCAACTTATAACGTCTAGGCAATTTACAATTGCAATATTTATTTGTCCAAGACTTATTATATCTCCTAAAAACGTTTTCATCTACCATGTTCCAGCCATACAATACACTCCGCAACTAAGCCTTTCAGATTTTCTAGAGCCAGTTTATGCTGTAGGTAGGAATCCCATCTAGGGGATATTTCGAATACAAAACTTCTACTCCCCACACACTAACCCTTGATCTTTTGTTTTCACCGCATTGCCAGCATAGAAATACTTGACCATAAGTCTGAAGCAAGCGCACTACGAAATCGAATTATGCGCCTCGCGTCCTACTGAGACACGGAGATTATGTTTTATTTTAATGCGACGTCCATCCCGTGCTATGTATCACATATCGAGAACCTTTAAATTTTCGCGTCATAAGTTTTTTTTTATTACGGGACGAGACTTTGCCATCGAGCACGTCTCCGACAAACCTTATATCCAATTCTAAACGAAGCCTTCTTAGGAACGAACTGTTCTTTGCTTGCCGATCAAAATTGACGTGCCAGTAGTCGATATTGCCGCGAAGGTATGTTTATGTTTTTTTTTTTTTTCGTGTCCGCGACCGTCGGAGCGGCGTTATCACTTTTACGAAGCTAGCAAAAAAGCTATCGTCGCCGCCGCTTGCATGGAAGTTACTCAAATGACCGCGCTTTGAGCTTTCCGTAACGGAAAATTCACGGCTGTTCTAAAAACCATCATTTTCGTGCTTGAGAGGCCCGGAAACAGCGTAGAAAAGAAATTACAGGCAGAATTAACCCCGGATTTTCATTAGATAAGGCTTTGAAGAAATACGTGCAGAAATCCTTTTCATAAATTCAAATTACTTGTACTCACGTGGAATTACGTGGCACTACTTGGAATTTATTCGGATATAATTTGAATTGGTTGAACGTATTTGGAATTACCTGACATTACTTGGAATTGCTATACATTACTTGAAATTACTCACAATTTATTTGTCATTTTTGGAATTACGCGGCGGAGGAGTAAACGTTTATTATGTGGAAAATTTGGAGAATGAAATTGATTAATGGAAATTGGCTTGGATTCATTGAAACTACTCGGAAATGTGCGGTCGGCTTTACGCCAAAGCCACCACGTAGATTTCGAACGACTTCTTTCTGTAAACTAAGCTACCACTGCATGCTTCCTTCAGTTGCTACAGAGCTGTTATGAAAACGTAGATGTTAGCAATACCGCCGGCTTCATGAAATCCTTGCACGATGTACGCAAAAAAAGGAAACGCATGCGCTAGCGCTTGCGCACGAAGTTTGGCCTCAACCGTTGTTGTTTCTCCGCCTGCTTCTAACGGCAGGATTCGGGGGAAAAGCAGATAAATAAACTTGATTTTTAAACCGGAGAATCTGGGACAGTTTTTGTTTCGGAGAGTGGTAAGTGAAACTGGAAAACGGGACAACAACTACGGTTTCAACTGCGTATGGCGTGGGGTTAGCCAATAGTGTGCGGTTCTTTGTTCGTTTGCATACAATTTTCTTTTCGCGCTCAGCGTATTGCGCTTTGCTGCACGGACGGTTTGGCACAAAATATTCTGATTAATTTACTTCACTTTCTTACTTCCCGCTTCATAGTGGCTCAGTTCTGTTCTTAGAACGTTTTAGATAGCCTGATCACTTCTGTCCCAACCGAATGACAATGAACCAGCACTCGTGACAGCCTCTATTTTTCCAGAACGTTCTGTGCTCACTATCACGATAACTCATTTTTGTGCTATGGTTGTCCTTGCCTAAATGTTCACAGCTATTTCAAAGTGCGATTCTCAAAATACGCTATAAGTTTGAATAAACCGTTTGTTTCTCGCTGGTATTTGGATTCTATAATCTTGATTTTCAGCCGTTAAAAAAACACCTAACAGTCCCAGTTGAAAGAACATTCGTCATGCAGGCACATGACCATGGGTGAAATTCTGCGTCGCTGTCCGCTTCCACTGTCCCCTAGGAGAAAATACTGCCTGTATGCACTGAAATGGACACCGTAAGTGATGCATCCATATAACATGCTGCTCCACACATACATATACTACTGTATGGGTCAGAAGAAACGCTCTTAAAATAAATACGCATTATTAATTCCACCTGTTCATTCGATTACTGACTATTTCAGTTTGTCTTCGGAAAATTTGATTCTCTTCAAACTGCCATGGTGT
This sequence comes from Haemaphysalis longicornis, assembly GCA_013339765.2. Classification (NCBI taxonomy): domain Eukaryota; kingdom Metazoa; phylum Arthropoda; class Arachnida; order Ixodida; family Ixodidae; genus Haemaphysalis; species Haemaphysalis longicornis. The sequence continues at coordinate 77,971,756 of CM023449.1, read as the reverse complement.
CCTGCTATACAACGGTAAAGAAACCCGCAGTAGTGCGCGCAAAAATGTACTGCAATAATAGGCCTCTTTTATTTGTCATTTTAGGCTGCTCAGAACTGCACCATAGCAGCTCCGTATTTTATTTGCCCATAGAATGCCTATGGCGGGAGCAGTTTGGCACTGCCCGGGAGCTGCGCAGAACTGGTCTGTACAGGAAATAAAAACAAAACAGACGAAGCAGAGGTTCCGTTATTTGTATTAAGTCCAACGCATACGGCCCACATGGAACCCTGGTTTTGCTCATCCCCATTACGTCAGGTTTTCTTTCCGTACCGTGGTGGTCTGCTCCGATCGGGTGATTGATTGATTGATTGTAGGGTTTAACGCGCCGACGCAACGCAGGCGATGAGGCGCGCTCTAGTGGGGGGCTCCGGATTAATTTCGACCACCTGGGGATCTCTAACGTGCACCCAAATCTCTTACACACGGGCGTTTTTGATTTTTTCCTCCATCAGAAAATTGGACGCCGCGGCCGCGAATCGAACCCCCGACCTCGTGCTCTGCTCCGGTCAGGTGAAAGCAGATAACGCTCCTGGCAAATCTTTTCTCCTGGGCATTATTGACTGCACCTCGGCCCACTTCACAAATTATGCAGAGCTGCTCGAATGAGTGAAAACTGAGAACGCTGGGCGGCCACTGAAAGCTGCTGGAAACGACTTAGCAATGATTCGACTATCGTTGACCCATTCTCTCCTGAAGAGGAGATCATGTTAAGAAATGTCTGCTTCGTTGTCAACTAAACTGCTCTCACTGAAACTTGTTGAGAGAATTTGGAAATGCTTGAAAATTTATGTGGTTCATTTCGGCCTCAGCTTGTTTTCGTAACGGTAGTTTATTATTTCTATTCATTAGCTGTTACAATTTTATTATTGCAGAAACATTTATTGGCCCTTTCAGTGGAAAAGCCAACGCCTGCAGCAACGAAACTGCTCTTAAAATAGATGATGGCGCAAGGAGAATAAACGTGAAGACATGGAGTCGAAAAGAAAATGGAATTAACTTGGGTCCCGAGGAATGCGAACCCAGGCCTCCGGAAGGCTAGTCAAGCATGCATTTCACCGCACTCGACGCCATGAATGACACTTACTAAAGGTTTACCTAGCGCACGCGTTAAGCACTTGGCGTTTAAAAACGACGACAGCCGTTACACGCAGCTACACATGTATGCGTTGGCGTTCCTAGGCATGTCGGTAGGCTATATTCGGGTATCTACACGTTAAGGCTGAATATAGGAGCAACAACATACCCACCCTGCTGGATTTGCTAGTGGCGATGAAAGATGCCGTCTCAAGCTGACGGCTGTTCATAAAAATTTCCATTTGGGTGCGCCGTCAACAAGCCCACCAACAATTCTCACGTACACGCTTAAAATTGTTTGTGAATGACGATGACAGCCGCCTCCAGAAGCTCATGGCCCATTCACCAATTCCCATTTTGCTGCTAGGTCAACATAACCAAGCGACATTTTTGACATAGATAAATAATCCATTAGCTACGAGGCGTTGCACATACCTTCGGAAGTGTGCTGGCCAACCGTAGGGCCAAAACATGTGCAAAGGACTACGCGCTGCTGGCAACGCTGCCAATGACGCGTTCGTAGCTCGCCCTCTAAATTCCGCTGGCAAGAGTAAGCAGCAAGAAGGCCTCTATGCGCGGCAGTACATGTCGTACCACTATGTAGTTTAGACCTGTATCCGTCGGGTGATGAAGCCGTCGTGTCCACAAAAAAAAAGACATGGGAGAAAGACATGGGATAGACTTTTGCGAATGCACTACGTGAGAATAAATGCTCCAGCAACGCAGTCCAAATGATTTCGGCCGCAGCTCATATGCGTGGTACAGTAGAAACGTAGCCCCTCCCCACCCCTCTCAATCACAAAACTGCCCGAAGACTCCGGAGAAAACTTTCCTTCACACGAGAAAGGTTATGAGGGAGGGAGAAGACACACGGGTAATTAGGGCACGTGTGTCCCGTCTCAGGGGAGATTTTCGGGCGGAAAACGGGAGCGGGGAACACAATAAAGGGGACTCGGGGAGATTTCTGGTAAGGAAGGCGAGAGAGAAATATGGACCGCTAACTGGTTCAGGTTATTCTGACCGTGCCCTGCACCCAATGTACACGCATGAAGTAACGTTTATATGGAGCGAACTTGGCCGCTCTAATAAATTAAGAAAAGAAAAACAAACGTCGACAGTGAATAAAGGGGCATGCACAGTCGAGCGTCGGCGAATTGAATGTGAAGGCGTATGTTCTGCACGATTATATAGATAGATGCTCCTTTCCGGAAACATCGGTTAAGACCGAGAACACTATAAATTAGGTGAGAAGCGCCAAGTATAGCGACCACAAGCAACACATTTTTCTTATCAAAATAAGATTACCGGTGTGGCGTGCAAAAGGACGAGGATGTAACCCGCGCTTCACTTAACACAAAACAGATAGCGGGGCGCGGTCAGGAGCTAGCACCAAAACATAAGCACAAAAATGAAATGGGCATTGTTCTCGGCAGTATGGTTTTGGTGTAGTAAATTACCAGACCCGAAGGTCAGGAGCCTAACGGCAGTCAGTACCAATAAAATGGCTGTAAGACGACCACTCTATTCTTTGAACTATGCAAGAAAAACAGTAAGCTATTAGGCCATTTCTACTTTTATTTTCTGGCATAAAAGGAAGCGCTCACCTTTATGTTGAGCATATGACATTATAAAGCATGTATGAACACTTTTACAAGGCGCCTACCGCAAAGCTTGGAGAAGACAACTCAGCAGCTTCGTACGGCGATCCTAATTGTATAAATACGTGGGAGTAGCCTAAAGCAAGCGTGTATTGGTACGCTTTTTGAAAGAGGTGGCTGGTTTTTCTTTCTTGGGTAACTCAAACGCGGAAATTTTGGTGTGTCTCTGTCTGTCCACCGTTTCAGCCACCCGGCCGAAAGTTAGTATTGTTCACCGATACGCTTATATAGGCAAAACCGTTCCAAACTTCTAAAACTGCAAAGAGTTGTCATGCATGCCCCAATAACATAGCGCAAAGGAAACCACATGCACATTTGAGGCACGTAACCGGTATTACCCTCGTTCTTTTAATCAAGAACAGACGGAGGCTTGATTTTTACGATAGGAAATTAAAACAAAGGTGCATTAAAAATAATGTTTAAAAGTTCTGACCAAAACATACAAAAAGGAGCCGGCGCGCGAGCCCGGCCGAGCTGTACCGCAACCCAAAGCCGAACAGTAACGAAAGTTTCAACAGATGGCGCGCGGGCGTAGTGGGCGGGAAAATTTAGTGTAATTTAGCTAAACACTACCGCGTTTGTCGTGGGAACGGGAGAGGAAGAGAGCGGGGAGGGAGGGGTAAAAAAAAGAATGTGTGACGTGGCACGGGCTGCAAGCAAAAGACTATCGTCTTTAGACGACATTTGCAGCGAAGCGACCAGATACGCGGCCAATTTTTCTTTTCGTAAACAAATATTTACTTAAAAAGATGCAGTAGTTGCAATGATCGGTCTTGAAAAAAAGTCTATTTCATCCACGGTCACCTCGACCAAAGGTGTCAACTTTTCTCTCGCTTAAGCCCAGGAAGAGCTCCTTGCTTCAGTCACCATGAATATGTGCATTCGCTCCACAGGAAATCCCAAGGATTGTTTTCCTGGGGCTTTCCTTATCCGCACCGTCGCATTCACAGGCAGCGGGAACAGAATGTGGATTTGTTCGCCAAGTGTGTTACTTGAAACAAACCAATCATTCGGGAGAGGCAGGTTAAGAACATCTGTCTTCTCGCAAAGAAGCCAACCATGTTCGAAAAATCTGCCTGCACCTTTAAACACCCAACGAAAGATGTCAATGTCAAACGGAACTGGAATAGTTCTGTTTGACCTCCGCCTGAAGCGCAGTTTCTTTTTTTGTACTTCATACAGAAACACATCGGCTGCGCTCTGGAATCTCCTGCGTTGAGGCATCCTTGGGTCTTAAAAGCTCTGCAGACACTGCTTGTTCGAGTCTCTTTTTTTTTTCGCAAGAACGTGCAGGCCCCCCATCTGGAGCACCCTTTCCATTCCAGGAGGTAGCCCTTTCTCTGCAATCAAATAGCGTGAAAACGCATTGAAAAACACATTTTTCCGCTTCATATGTTTGCACACTATAACGAGGGAGCTCATCAGAATATGCATGGCTAACATATCTCGATTGTTCACTCTTGTATATCTCGAATTTGCAAAATATGTTTTATAGAAAGTTTGGTTATGAAAAACCAGCCAAAATTCTGCGCTAGGGATGGTGCGGTCTAAATACGAAGCACTGATGGGGGGCGCCGGAGAAGACATGCCCATTGAAGCTAATGCGTTCCATATACAGCCTATTTAAAGTGATATCTGCAAGGACTCTTGCGGAACCACACATGTATTTGGTATTGTTTCGTGGACGTCAATGCGCACTTTTGTCGTCTCACAACCGAGATTCGTCGGCTAATTTATTCGCGCATTGCGTCTTACAGCATGTATACGGACGCCGCGTGAAGCCCAAATTTAAATTTGTTTTGATATTTCATTAGCCGGATACGAATTGTTACTGTATTTCTCTATAATCGTTTGTTAGCATCGCATTAGACATTTACCAGCCTCAAAAAAATAGATCGGAGTGGGCCCACTACGAAAGCAGTAAATTGGCCTGGGATTTTCATTTTAAAACTTTGTCCCTTATAATAATTTATTTATTATACGGAATTCAAATTCATAGACACGTATCAATATGTTATTTGTTTTTATGCAATAGGTTTTGGAATCATTTATACACATTCCGGTTTTGCACCCCAGGCCACATTTCTACACGTTGCACATTGCTGAAGAGGCGCTTTGTTGCAAGGTAACTACATCGGTTCGGTGCGTTTTGGTTTCATCTTTCCGATGTCACCCGCGTTGACGTCCGTAGTCGTAGTCCGCACCCCTCCCCCTACACTATATATAAAAAAAAAATACTATCCGGCGCCTGGTTTCGATCCCTCGACCCTGCGGGCGGAACGCAAGGTACGTGGTGCTCTACCCACTGCGCCACAAAGCCGACACAGAATGGGAGGCTACGAACGCGCCTTATATCCTTGACTCATTCAAACTACGTCAAGAAGCTGCTGATACAACGCATTCACTACCACCAAACTCCAAAAAAAGTGGCAGTGCAATGCCAGCATGCGCGAGAGGGAAAACAAGCACAAAAAGAACAGAACTCCTGCTGGCGCAGTTTCAGGCAGGGGGTGCGCCAGTACTGCGAAGGCGGGAAATTTGAAATGCGTCCGGTGGTAGCAGTGAGCGGATAACGGCGCTACAGCCCATTATGGCGAATCAGTGCTCTGCATTTCCGACAGTTTTCACGTAGAGTGGAACGGCTGTAACTTTTTCTCGGTCCGTTGCACTTAGCGCAGATCCATCCTGAGGGGAGCGCAAACCTGCTGTGGTCTTTACGGTGCGCTTAAATGAGGAGCGGTTTTGATCGGAATGCCTTACTTGGCTAGGTTTGCTAGAGCACGCATCCGTAGCCATCGTGCCTCAAGCTCACGTGTAGCTGCGGCGTGTAAAGCCCCCAAAATTTAAAATTTTGAATTTTTTGGCACGCTGGCTCCTGCTGGCGCCAGCTACTATGTGCACGTCGCAATGTATACACAGCCGGTTGTGGTCTCTGTGCAGATATCGGGGGCGTGCATATGCTCAATAGTGGGACCAGCAGCAGCACTAAGCAACATTTTATATATTGAAGTTGACCGAGCTCTAGAACAAGATGTGTATTTATATTTATTTAAATATATGGATACTTATTTGGTGTTCATTGATCGGACGCATTTTACTCGGTTTCAAGCTGTTTAAGGAGAGGGGCAAAGGTTTCTATCATTACGTCTAAGTTCCAACGGACAATGTGCTTCAATTCACCTTGACCTTTCGCTACGATTCCAAGGCAATCATGTTTGCTGGTCGTATTCTCCCGGGACCAGCCCCTTTTAACTTTTCACTCGGTCCACTCCGAGACTGTTCAAAACGTGTTGGCCACGTCGTGCCTTTGCTCAGCGGTAAAAAGTCCTGTTCGCATATCGTGCGCGAATGTTTTTCGCGCCAAGTTGGTAGATTGGAAGTATCTGGGTTCCGGCGCACGGATCTTCGTGTGTACTGTAGCGACTGTTCAAACGATTGACGCGAGAACAAAAGGATAAACTGAATACGGCGACAATGCTATCAGAAGGGCGAACAAAAATCGCAACTATTCTCTATCCGCGTTCTGCTCGCGCCATTTGAAAACTATCGCTGGTGATTACAACGTGAACGTCATCTTCCGCGCTGCAAGGAAGCACGGAAGCATGTGCGCGAGTATTTCTTGTTATGTATTTACGCACTCCCCTCTTCAATGCAATTGCCTTGATTGTACTCCAAATATAAATAAATAAATAAATAAATAAATAAATAAACAAAAATGGTTGCAGGAAGGAAGAGGAGCTACTGGTGGTGAAAAGTGCTCTTCAAAGCACTCTACACTTTCACCGACTGCGAATGCGGCGTGATATACTCCGTCGCTTTATCATGCGGTGGCACGTATTTAGACCAAACGGGACGGGACGGTGCCTAATTCCCGGTTAAAGGGACGCTGAAGTGAGTTTGTTAAGCTCCCGGTTTTGCTTGCACTGCGTAGACTGGCTCAAATTACCACACTTTTCATCGTTTATCCGGTTGATAAGTTGGTAAATATTTTATAAAGCGGGAAAGAAGAAAAACTACCATGCGCGGCCTGTGGCGGCCGCACCAACTAAAGGCTGTGACGACAGGAGGAGATGCACCTTGATTGGACGATGTCCAAGGTTAGCAGTCAAACAAGTTTCGGTTTCGGTTCGGTAGAACAGCATGCTTGACATCCGACGGCATCGTTGGATGGGCATTCTCGATATCTCAGTAATTGTCGTACCGTGCTTCTACCATGTTGTTGGCTGTAAAATGCCTAAGATAAGCCTCCCAGGACGGCTTGGAATGGTAGCAATCACTAGCCGAGGCCTACGCAGTGGATGAACGCCCTCCGCGTCACCGCTGACGCTCTAATGCCATGCGCTTTTCCCGCATATTCGGAGCTTGCCTCACTCATGCCTGTATCGTAAAAAGCGTGTTCGCACCAGGCCAAGGGTGTGCTGATTCTGGCCTGTGCCCACTGCCCGCAAGCAGGAGGGGTAGGAGGAGGTAAACTTTATTTAGCCAAGCTCTGTTACGGGGACGTGGTGGCCGCTGGCTTTAGCCTGGCGGTGACAATGGCAGCCCGATTCGTCAGGGAGGCTTCAACCTCCGGATCAGAGCTGCCCAGCGCCCTCTCCCAGTGCTCGTCGCAGGTGATGAAGGGAAAAGGACCATTGGGACAAGCCCACATGGTGTGTGATAACGTGGCGGGAATGCCGCATGATGGGAAGTTCGGGGAGGAGAACTGGCTAGCGTGTCGGTGTCAGTCTGCGGGCGTTCTCCGAACTCGCTCGTGGAGCAAGGAACGTTACAGCCCAAAAATGGGGAACTCAGGTTAGAAAACATTGGCCGCAAACGGAAAAAAACAACTTACAAAAAGAAAAGGATGTACCCTCGGGGAATCGAACTTGCTGCTTGCAAAATAATAATGCCAGCGCTTCAGGCCACTCAGCCACGAGCCAGTGCTGCTGATGTTGGATATATAAGGTATATATTGTACAATCAGTATGCACTTTTATTTAGGTTTAGCATTTCAAGTACCTTAAGTGACTATTTGTTGTATAGCGCTCGTGCAGTAAGCGTCCCCCAAACTTCCACAATATCTCACGTCTAGCGATCGCATTTCTTACACGGAAAACCGTTCGCAGATGTGTGGTTCGTGCTGCTGACCGCTATGCTTGTTCAACCAGCACAAAAAGTGCTTCCTGCTCCTTAGTTTAGCGCTGTACGGAAACGTTTCAGTTGATTTTATTTCCTTAGTACCTACATTGACTTCGCTGACTCTTCTCCCGCCTTCAAGTGGCCTTCGATTTTCCTAATAGCGTAAAGTCAGCGAAGCGTTGCATGTGCACTTGTGCAGCGCTTGTGTGGAGCGACCAGGACTCGGAGCTTTATACACTTGTAGTAAACTAACAAAGAAAGAAAGGCACATTCTTCCATTCATAAATATGTTGTGGCTTAGTGTCAACTGAGCGAGCGAATTGCGACGACCTGCAGGCGGACGGTGGACTAAACGCTGGCCGATTGACTGTGTCGGAAGGTCGGCGAGCCGTGCAGTAGTGCATCCAATTGCCAGCTCATCTCCTCCTGACGTCACACGAAAACGCCACAGAAAATTGGCGAGGGGGTAGACAGGAGGACGGCATTTTGAATTGATTTTTCTACTAATTCGGCGTAAACGCGCTCAGAGTGGCCGAAATATGGCCTATGGACCTTCCGGACTACAATTCCGCTAGAAATCTCGACCAGTGTTTACAATCACTTCAGTGTCCCTTTAAGGCAAGAAGAGCACGATACCACTAAATATACTACCACTAAATACCACTAAATACCACTAAGATACCACTAAATACCACTAGATACCACTAAATGACAGGATGTCTTCCGAAGTGGAGAACGGTTGATAGCATAAAAATCGCAGTTCACCCCAACTGCAGTCGTCGGAATAAGTTATGAAGTGGCCTCAGTAGGTCCGTCGTACGAAATACTTTTAATTGTAGAGCACTTTAGGCGCTCGCCTTGTCGTCTTAGCTCACCCGCTCGACCCAAGTATACAGAGTACCAAGGCGGCGTCCCGGGGTCACGCTGTTTATCGTGGCGTACCCCAGAGGCTTCGAAAGCCAAGCGGTTCATATAGTCATAAGCGTTCGAAACTCGTGAAACGCTGGCGCTTGTCATATATCTTCCCGTTATTTAGCGCAAAGAAAACTATAGGTACATTTGGGGGAAAATATAAGTAATTATCAGGCAGCGCCCGCGTTTCTTTAGTTAAGGACGCCCGTTTGGGTTGGTGTTTACGATAGCAACGCAAAATGTGGCAGTGACACGCGGGCACGTGCGGAGAGAGAAAAGCACAAAAAGAACAGAAATCCCGCTGGCGCAGTTTCAGGCAGGGGCCGCGCGAGCAGTGCGAAGGCGGGAAATATGGGTTGGGTTGGTTTTTACGATAGCGAACGCATAATGTGGCAGTGCAACGCCGGCACGTGCGGAGAGAGAAAAGCACAAAAAGAACAGAAATCCCGCTGGCGCAGTTTCAGCCAGGGGGCGCGCGAGCAGTGCGAAGGCGGGAAATATGAATTGCATGGGGTGGTTGCAGTAAGCGGATAACAGCGGTACAGCCCGTTATGGCGAATCACTGCTCTGCACTTCCGACAGCTTTCACATTGAGCGTAACGGCTTTAATTTTTTTAGGTAAAAATACTTAACCTCAGACCGTCACCCTCCTAGTGCAGTCGTTTTAACAAATGTTCAAGCTGTTCATCGCATGGCAGGGTCCCACTCAACTGCTCAAAATAAGGCACTGTCCGTAGACCCTTATACCGAGGCTACCTCGACAGGCGGAGTGCGTTTCTCGCAAATCCACTAGCCACCACCTACTCTTTACAGAAAGCAATACTTTGTAGCATTAAAAGGCTCCCGTCTTATGGATAGCAGTTTTTTTTTTAATTTTCAATAAAATTCCTCTACCTCTCGGTATTATCAGAAGTATTTCTTTTTCGGGGGGGGGGGGGGGGGGGGGCAGGAGGGGGTTACACCCCGAAACTACACCTGTAGAAACCATTCAGTACAGGCACGTCGTAGCGAAATGGCCAGAGAATAAATTGGGCAACTTGGGGATCGGCGACGCACGCTGAAATATCGACGCCCGGGCATTTTCACTTTTCGCCTCGATCTGAAAAGCGTCCATCCCGGCCTTGGAATCATTTAATCAGGATGCTTCATATAAACTTGATTACATTAGAAACATTGTCATTCGACCAATACGTTAATCTATCGGCTTACAAATTCTTAGTTCGTTCCCAGTGCGGTTCTCAGAATAATCAATCATCATCATCAATCTGGTTGTGGCCACTGCGGAACGAAGGCCTCTCCAAAAGATATCCAGCCACGTCTATCGAGTACCAGCTGCGTCCACTCATTCCCGCCAAATTTCTGTAATTCAGCACTCCATCGAGTTCTTGGCCGACTCCTATTTTGTTTGCTGTCTATTGGCAGCCACTCCGTTAAACGGGTGGTCCACCTTTTGAACCTCTTGCCGATGACATAACCCACCCATGCCCATTTTCTTCGCTTAATTTTTGCTTAATTGCTTCGCTTCAGAGTAACTACAAAGTGATAAAGCGAGAATATAAGACGTCCCTTGTGCTCAAACGCTTCGAAAATTGCACAAAAGGATGTTGCTTGCGCAGTTTCAAGAAATAAAGTAATTTAGCACGGTGCTTCTCCTTCTTGCTGTGGAGCTGTGGAACACGGTTTATGGAGTACTTGTTAGGACTTGGCTGTCTACCGGCATGTAAGCAATGCCTCTGCATGTCAGTGAGTGGGTGAATCGCCCAGAATAACTGCGTGCTCCGAAACAGCACGTTACATTGGTTTCTACGAGAGGGATTTTGGTTCGCGTGCTCATTAGTCTTGATTTCTCCGCCCCGGGTTGCGGGACGGGGCTGAAATCTATCCGCTGGCTGTAGACCGCGGCACAGCTCGCGAGTTGGGTCGAAACCCTGCCTACCCGGCTGTACGCGCCGGGATCCACGACCATCCCGTTGAGTGCGGAGACGTCCGCAAAATATCTTGTTTTAAGGTTGTGAGGTGAAATTAGACGACAAATAACTGTCGGAAATTTTGGGAACACGCCGTAAAAGCAAACGCAACTTGAATATTTACAGGCATTTCGCTTTCGAAGAGGTGGGAGGTATTTAACCCACCGAAGCCACACCTGGGCTTTCAGGTGCGCCACTCTGGAGGGCTCCGCAACAACTTCGATTACCTGAAGATCTCTAAGGTGCTGAGAATGTCGAGATATAGGCGTTTTAGTTGTCGCCTCCATGTAAAAAAAAAAAAACAGCCGCTGCAGTAGGGATCGGGTCAACGCCCCTTGTTGGAGCAGCACCACCCTTTAGCCACTCAGTTACCGCGGCTTGTGGCATTCCCCACGGTAAACCTCGGTGCTAAGGACTAGGGACAATGATTTCTATGCTAAAATACGTTGGCCCGTGTTCCGTATGGAGAACGGTGTGATTTTTGGTCTGGCATTGAGCAACGCTATCGACCTGACAACGAAAAGAGCAGTCTGCAACCTTGGTACCTGACACACCGGTCGGGAAACCAACGAGCAAAAGACAAACTCTTTCGCCGGAATAGTTGGACACACCCACAGGCGCCGCGAAAGGACGCAGATAAAGAGCGACGCCCATCCAGGAAGCTCCGCGGTCTGTTTTTCCGCCTCCAACAACGCAGGACGCGGGGGCAACAAAGTGCCGCTGGCGGATGACGTCATTTCCGTTCCGAGCCCCGGCATGGCGTTCAAGCTATCTGTCTGCACCGGGATTTAGACAGGCCGCCGGCTCCGTCCTCTCGCCTCGCAGCAGTTTCTCCGCAATGTGCGGCTTCGGCTGCTGCCACCGACGCCCAAGCCAGACTTCGCGGCCCCAACCGCTCCCTCTCTCCTGAGTTCCCCACGTCGCGTGTACGCTTCATCGGGAAAGGACCCTGCGGTGACGGAGAGCTCGTGAACAGGCGTCGTCGCCTGAATATAGCCCTCCCTGCCCCCTGAAGCAGTTAGGGACAATTACGGCTCATCAGCCATATTGCCTGCCTCCCCAGAACCAACAACGTTCAAGAGAAAGAGAGTGTCTGTCCGTCTGTGTGCTGCGGCGGCGCCTACCGAAGTGGCAAAGGGGGATCCACGAAACCCGGAGTGCCGCCGGGGAGGGCAAGTGGGCCATTGTTTCATCGTACGTTCGCCTTGTAGCGGGAACGGCCCACATAAAGTTCGCGTCCTGAAGACACGCGCTGCCCTTGCAAAAGAGCTGCTTTCTTCGTACGTGGATTGTTTGCCGGTGCGTCCTCATCCGCCCACGTCTTTGGTTCGCCTTGGTGTATTTTCTCGAGACCGTGCACAGGACGTAAACAAGATCAGGATGTGTCCCACAGATCAAGCATGATGGCCTTTTCCTTAGAGTCGTCGCCGCATTTCTCGTCGCCTGCATCGCGGGTGAGTTTTTGTGAACGAGCGGCAGCGCATAACTCTTCGTCATACTGCAGATGGGGTCACTGAAGAAGCTCGCGAGTTACCACAGATACCTGAAAAATTAGTTGACCAGCTCCAGAGCAGCAAGCTGCTGAGTCAATCGGCGCACGCGATCCACTTTTAGGCATCACTATGTGCCTCCAGAATTATTTTTAGTATGATTTACTTTCATTCAGAGTCACTGTGGATCACAGCGTGTTATCGGCATTGGTGGTGTCTTGTCACCATATTCATTTGTTAGATGTCCTTTTTTGCTGTAGTAATTCTGCCAATATGCAGAGTGCACCAGTGGTCCCATCCATTCCTGGTCGAATCTGAAAGAGAAGAACTGGATAATAATTAAAGCAACAAAGACGTTTGCATATCACCTTTTAATGCTTCCGATGGCAGGTCAATGCAATGTGGCACTGCAGACGAAATGAGGAATTAGTATACAAAATGAAGCTGTTTTCCAACTTTAAATGTACAGTCATCTTCTTTTTCTATCTTCTCTCGCTCTCTCTTTCTATGAGGAACTTCATATAATTGCTTCCTCGGCTGCTGCATAACCCTGTATCGTACCTTTACGTTATACTGCTTGGCGTTCAACTACCAGAGTCAATCTAGAGGCATCATTGATGTGCACTGTTTTTTTTTCTCATACAGTTATTAGCTTATTACTGCCTTGTAAACACAACACTACTGTATGAACAAAGCTGCAATAATTTGCAGCTTTCCAACAAAGACACATTTTTTGACACAACACGCCACGGGTAAAACGACGCAATTACTCAGAAAAAACCCATCATCCAATTGCATGCCTAACAGGATTGTGTACATAGTATCTGCACCCCACCTGATCTCGGTTGTTTGTTCATTGTAATTATCCTTATCGTTACACTACGCTTAATGGCAACACTAAACGTCTATTTATGCCATAATAAAGGCTACAGTATACCACAACCTATAATTAAAACAATTATAAGTTAACTGTACACTGAGCTGACGTAAAGCTTGCTACTTGTTCCGGTTGCTCTCTTTGATGTGCGGCTGTTCCGCTCAACTTTCTTCACGGAACAATAATTACAATATAATTCTCCTGTGTAACATAAAGTATGTTGGAAAGGCATAAGTGAAGCCGTAAGCTTCCTTTGGACGCTAGTTCAAGTTGGGCATTCAGAGGGCGAATCTCAATGGGCAGGAACGTTTGACGACAAATTACTCGCAATGCCTTGATGTTCTGCAAAGTATTCACTTATGTGTGATATGAAGGCGAAAATTGTCGAATGAGAAACATTTGGTGGGAAACGAACGGTTTACATTACGAGCGAAATTGCTTCGGATCTGTATTGGAAGTTTGAAAAAAGCCAGTTTTAGCAATGATTTTTCCGACTGGCTTCACAAACAAAAAAAAATGTCGACTACTTCAAAGAAAAAAACGCGGGAAATATACTAATTACATTTAGTCAAGTGTTTATAAATTATCTGATGGGTGTACAGCAATACCACTTAGCTCAACTATTTTGTCTCTAATAATTAGTTATTAACCATATTCTATAGATGTTCACACTTTGAAAAAGTAAAGAAACGCTATCTGGAAACATCCTTTAGATGTACCAACTTGTCTAATTTCTAAAACTTTGGAACTTCTCCGGGATCTCTGTGACATTTTATGTGGTGTAGTTATGCCACCGAACCATGTCAATTGTGGAATAACATGGATCTTAACACATATAATTGTCCGTGTTTCACGATTTTTATTCGTAATGTGTAAGTTACAATAAATTTACAAACTCATACACATTCACGCAGATAGTCGGGAAGCTTTCCTGGAATGTTTTCATCAAATATGATACAGTCTACAAGTTAAGAAGATCCAAGAAATCAAGAGCATCCTTCATCAACAGAACATCGACGTCACCATCACGTGGATGCCCGGCCATGCCGGAATCCCCGGAAATGAGGCAGCCCATTTGGCGGCACGAGCATCGTTCACAACCGTGGCTCAAGCAAGCTCGACGCCTTCGGACTGCGATTATGACCCTGACGAGCACCAGACCTCCATCAAACAGCAACAAAAGACTTTCTGGCCTCCCTGGTCAAACACATTCCCATTCCCAAGTCCTATCATCGCTCTCAACAAGTCTGCCTAAGACAGCTAATGACACTTACGAACCTTTCCCCTGCAAAACGACAACAGTTTTTTTCATTCGTCACCTAATCAAGGCATGTGTATCCCCTGTGAAATTCCGGACACCACTGAACACATTATTTAGGACATGCCCTCGATTTCAAAGTGAAAGACAGATTCTCCTAGACACCCTTCCCTTCCTTAAATGATCTCCTGCGTCCCTCCTACCCACCTAATTTAGCGAAGGCAGTGTGGGACACTGACCTACATTTCATATCCCAACCCACAATTTTTCCCTTGCTATTTCCCACCCATACCCGTCGTGAACCTTAAATTATCGCTACCCCTAAGGGGGAATGATTAACTAGCAAAAGACCCCCGGGTGTTATTTCTACATTTCAATAAACGTTAAAAACGCGAATCTAGTGTATTTTAACTTAATTATTGCAGATTCCTTAGCCTTATGCCTTTTTCCAAAACACTGGTTCCTTTACTTCTAAGTCGTACACAGAGCCAAGCGGAAAAAAAAGCGCACCGCTTGCACTAGTGGTGCAAGGCTGTAGAAGCACCAAAGGTGGAGGCCCCTCTCCCATTCGTCGGGGACCCGGCTGTTGCACGTCCCATGGATTTCCGAACTTGGCGCTGAAAGTTATCCATGACTGGCAGGCCTGGACCGTTTTGTCCGCACGCGTTCACGCCTCTCCCAAAGTGGACCGCGTTAACACGCGTTAAAACTTGCGGCAACCGGCTTCGCGAACTCGGCGTCTGTTCTCCCCACTTCAGGCACGAAAGCACGTGAACTGGCGAGGAGAACAGAACGCGAGAGCTCACGCCACGAAATTGTGGCAGAGTGTTCACGAAGGTTTAGCTTGCCGACGCCTGGCGCTCCTCACGAGGCGCATGCTCACGTACGCTCAGTATGTTTTCTTAGGCATTTTTTCTGGAAACGCTCGATGGCGGAGCTCTTAACCTTAGCATTAACAGCTCGGCGGTTAAAACCGAAAACTGCGCAACCCCGACGAAGGTTATCATATGTATTTTCTCCGAACGTTTTCTACAAATCTGTTTTTTTGCACACCCATCCCTATTACTAAACGCAATCCGTCAATTCGAACATGTCTTCACAATATTTCAAAACAATAATGCGAAAACATGCACGGGAAACGATACCGGAACCTCTTTTAATTATCAAATGCGAATGTGTTAGCCGTACCGACCAGACGATCTTAGAGACATACGTTGCTACAGTCTCCCCTAGCACATCCGCAATAATCCCACAACCACTTTTACGGCAAGAGACAGATTCCGTTTTGAGAGTGGCGCTACAAACGACCTGGAAACGGGGATTGTGCATCGTCCACACGAGTTGACAAAAGAGTTTCATGAAGCGAAACCCGAGAGAATTGCTCGGAAGCAGGAAGCCCATGCCTTCCGCTTCTGGCGGCGTGGAATTGTAGTGAGGTGGGGACGCTGTATTCCGTTTCAAGATATATCTACGAGACCGGCTGTGCCAGTGCGGCGCAAAACGTCAATTACCCGTGTTGATATGCTTTGCACCAACACTACAGCAAAGTAAATTATAACAAATCACCATTATTTACGACAATTAGTCCTAGAATTTAATTCACTGAGAACCAGTCGGGGTTGTTGGTTCATGTCAAGTATCTACAGCGCAGACACACGAAGGACAAAGAAGAAGAACGTTACACCTCAAGCGCTGAGATAAGAGAACACTTTAGGCGCCCAAAATTTTCGAAAACTAGGAAAAAAGATTGCCCTGCTGGGGGTCGATCCCGAGGCTTCGTTCCAGAAGCGACACGTCTACCCTTAGGCCACTGAGGCTTTTTTTATTTATTTCATGGAACAATACGCCCGAACATAACGACACTAGGAGGACACTACATAGTCAAGCCAAAAAGACAATACACAAATTCGGGCAACCACACATTAATCAAAATTCGTGAAAACACACACAATCACTCAAAAAAAAAAACCGTCAGGCGGCTGGTCGGAAGAATACAGACTATGCACAAACGCCGCAGTTTCAGAAATGACATATGACATAATCGAGTCCGCCACAGATTGCACAGACCAATAAAAATATCATGTTATAGGGTGTATCACCAGGCCAGCTGAGTGAGTAAGGCGTGACTTCCAATCTTTTCTGAGTGTTCGGTGCAAAATGTCCGAGAAAAAGACAGCAGCCCTGCAGTCGAGGAAACAGTGCGTAATTGTCTCTGGTCCTGAACAGAGGTGAGAATCGTTGACCGAGCCTTAAAAGATCACGGTCTTGAATCCAAGTTTTTACAGGGATCGTACAGTGTCCAGTTTAAAGAAAAATGCTTTAACATTTGGTAGAACACCTATTTTATGCACTCTATTGAGGACTTCCGGGTATCTGCCAAGGAAGTACGGCTCTTTGCGCAGTTTCATCGAAGAGTAAGAGGGGCGTTCCAAGCGAATCAATAGATGGCGCCGTGTGCGCTCAGGAAATTACAGGCTTGTAACAACAAGAAAATGGAACTTCGCGTTGGAGATATGTGACATTATATTCTGTTCCGCAATTATACTCAACCTAATGGAAACCTGACGCATGGAATTTACTGCCGTGGCCTTCGTCATCTATTTCTTGTCCACTGTACGGCAAACAAGGCTTGTAACAACAAGAAAATGGAACTTCGCGTTAGAGATATCTGACTATATATTCTATTCCGCAATTATACTCAACCGAATGGAAACCTGACGCATGGAATTTACTGCCGTGGCCTTCGTCATCTATTTCTTGTCCACTGTACGGCAAACACCCCCGCTTCCCCCGCCGTCCCTCCCATGAGTCATCTCACGACAACAGCGAAACGCTTTCTTTATCCCTCGATTATCGCTCTTATCTTCCCAAATACTTCGGCCCCTGTTAAGGTGCTATTGCCCATGATGGAGAATTCATTGGTTTAATTAAACCTTCTTCGCGTTATCTCCTTCCGGCATCCGACCTCTTCCCAATGTCGCGGTCTCAGTGTTTTGTACAATTGTTACGTTTCCTACCAGGTTTTCTTTTCAGATGCATGACATTTTAATCCCTGAGTGCGAGGTTTAACACCTCTCTTTTATACTTTCTTCTGTTTGTCAAAGTCGATTGAGGATATCGTCGCAATGCTCACAAATTTCTATCTGCCACAAATGGAGGTAAGCAAAGCAAGTTTGAAGTTATTGCATGATTTTTGGATTATTCCTAAGCGGAGCAACTTTGTATGATTCACGAATGTTCCCACATGCACCCCAAATTACCCACATTATCATACTTTTTTTCTCGTCGTTGATATTGATGCTTATCTGATCTGTACTATTTATCCATTTTTTAAAGATTCCGCTCGGGGCTCCAGAAGGACACTTGCATTCTTTGGCTGGTGGACATTGTTATAAATAACCACATTTTCGTTAAATTGGGCGCTTCTGTAGTGTCGTTTGTAAGTTCTTGAATTATCTTGAAAATATCAACGGCAGTACGTACGTTTTTTCGTGAGCTTCCTAGGGTAGAGATGCGAAATTTCACAAAATTTTGTTCCCTGAACTCGGGTTTCCTGAAAGAAAACTATTTTCTTTCAGTTGTGGAAAAATAAAAAAGTACGGAGGCAAATTCTAGCTGTTTCCTAACTGGGGTTAAAGGACAACCAACAGAAACAGCCTCAGTGAGTTCCCTCAGTTTTGCTTCAGGTCAAGGGCGCCTTGGCCTAGTGAAAACGTGTAAACGGTTTCTGCCTCGCAGACCTAGCCACAAAACATTGATGATGATGATGATGATGATGATGATGCCCTTGAACCGTGTGGCAGGTATCCACACAGGTCGATTTGCCAGGGCAAAAAAATTAACCGTACTCCTGTTGGGGCTTGTAGACTGAATTTTAAAGCAAATCTTTGATGTTGTCATTGATGCGCCGTAGTACGCTAATACGCCCTTGCAGGAAAGCCAACTTTCTCTGGCGATGATGATGAACGATCGTGGGTGAAGTGAAACAAAAAAAACGCTTCCCGTGGCGGGAATCAAACCTGGGTCCCTGGCGTTGTGAAGCCGGCGTCTGTCCGATCGCTCCATTTCCACATGGACGAAGCGAACGCCAAGTCTTACGATTTTGAAAAGAGGCTTCGACACCAGCTTCCTGCCAAAATTTCACCAGATTTCACCAGCAATAAAAAATGTCAGATATGACGTATTTCCGGCCACGTCACTTATTTTTAATCGTCGGCAGCAAATCACGTCTTCCTACTGCTCTTTTTTTTCCATTTTCACTGCCCTCTCATGGAGGAAAAAATAAGTGAATAAAGACGCAAAACAATGGCCTTTGAATCATGCAATCGCGAAGAGTGGCCTACAGGATAGTGTTTTCGTTTCTTACTACGGTGCCTCCTATCCCGGAGGACGTATATTTTAATTCCCTTTTGAACTAAATTTGTTAAATTGGCTTGAAACTTGAAACTTAACTAAAATTATTTATATCCGCCCAGTAGTTCTAAGTTGTCAGAACACCGAACAATCAAAATACTAGGTGGTCTAATTAAATAAACAGTGACTGCTTCTCTTTTTGTGACATACTTTCGCACGCTGCATAAGATACCAGTAG
Organism: Haemaphysalis longicornis; assembly: GCA_013339765.2. Classification (NCBI taxonomy): domain Eukaryota; kingdom Metazoa; phylum Arthropoda; class Arachnida; order Ixodida; family Ixodidae; genus Haemaphysalis; species Haemaphysalis longicornis. Next base: position 77,952,766 of record CM023449.1, on the reverse strand, counting down.
CCATAAACACCTAATATACATGGAGTCAAGGATACCGCGTTTTCTATCAATGTGCTCCTGTAGTGAAGCGGTGCTGCAGACTCGAAAACAACATTTCTTTTTGGGGTGCAGTTAACTAGAATACTGCGGGCATACAAGGACAGAGGTATGTACGCCACATTCAATCGAGTGCTCGCTCTGTTCTGCACCACGACATACAAACACCCGCCATTTGTGCGATGTATATTTCCTTCAAGTTATATGTCACCGTTTAATATTTAGTGTGCTCATTGGATAATCAATATGCCAGACAAAGCTATTGTACTTTTGCAGTTATCACATATTACTAGGGCGTAATTCGTTATGAACCAATATTAGGGGCACATCATGGATGAAGGATTTCGAAACACGTGTCACTTACTAGTGATTTATTTGAAATACAAAACGTTACAGTTTCGTTTTTGTCACTTTCAAAGCCAAAGTACTTATCTTGCACATGACAAGATAAGTGCAGCAAGTACTTGACTCTGGTGTTTCAGAGCATGAAGGTCTTCCACTCAGAGCAAGGAAAGCATGGTTCGAAGCAGTAGCTCATTTATCATAGCTGCGCAGGAAATAAATCTCAGAATAAAATGCGTTAGCTTTATTAATATTATAATTCACTAAATGTGCATACAAATTAGCAAAGCATGAACACATTTAGAAAAACTGGGGAATATTCAAAATGCAATATCTTTCGTCGGAGAATGCACATCAGTAGAGTGAAGTACCAATTATTATCATTCACATTACTTATCACAACAGCATTTTAAGAGATCTGAAGACATGGATGATGGAACGCATTATAAATAATTATCATAGTAAAAGGAACACTCAATAGACTAAAATTGCACAAAAATGATCCGTCTACATGCGTGCTGAGATATCAGAATTCGATTTTGGATCCAATGTGCAAACAAAATACTGCATTAAATCCAGTTACATAGTTCATATTCACACTGACATAAAAAATCTGTTGACACCAACCACAATCAACACTGATAATTCATAAGAACATCGAAAAACATAAACTGATAGAAAAATCGCCCGAGTTAACTATTAAAATTATTCCTGGTGTTGCGATCCTTAGGAGTGTCTCAAGATTATAAGTGTGTAGGTGCCCTAAGTAGTTGCTCATTAGGACCCTTTAACATACTTAGTGTCACGGTATTGGTACTACAATTCAACCTATAAAGGTCACTTGCAGGTTTCGCAAATTAAGGCTCCTCACAGCCGAATATAAAAGACACAAAGCAGCCATCTGGCGCTGGCTACTTCTTTGAAAAGATATTTAAAATAATGACGGCCACCACCACATAGGAAAGATCACAAAATATTTCACTGAAAGGCACCTGTAGCCTAAAGTAAACCACATTTTAACGATAAAATAATAAACGTGTAAGAAAGGAGTCCAAACACACGTACTACAATGCAGTTCTTAATAAAGAAAGCTTCGGCACTTAAAGACCACTATACCATAAAATATACAGGCATTTTTTGTTCAGAAGTGAGAAAAAAAAACGCATAAGAACGATGTCCAAACACACAATGACAAAGTTCGGTTCATAAAGGTTTTGAAGTCAAGTTTTCAGAAGAAATTGCTAAGCATGAAATCCAGTTACATAATCCATATTCACGCTCACATAAAAAATTCGTTGACACCAAGCACATTCACCACTGATAATTCATAAGAACATCGAAAAACATAAACTGATAGAACAATCGCCCGAGTTCACTATTACAATGATTCCTGGTGTTGCGATCTTTAGACGTGTCTTGGGAGCGTTCTACGATGGGGCTTTGGAGATTTACGCCATAGCTTGCAGAACGGTAGCCTTCCGTTTGCCGACCCCACGCTAGTCAACCGCAAAAATTCTTTCTCCCACGAGTCCAAATATCTCTTGTAACTTTCGTACGACTTTCTTGCTCTTTTGTCGCGTTGATATGCATCACTGTCATTGTCGGAATCACTCTCACTTTTTTTTCTTTTCTGAACTTGCTTTGACAATTCATTGTGCAGTCTAGCCTAGAAAAAATTAAAGGAACAGTAATAGAAAAATAACATCATGTTTAAATCTACAAAAATACGTGTAAAAGGCAAAGTTTCGCAACAACAAAGTATATGCAGCCTGTGATGCTATATATATCCGTGCTATATAAGGAATATAATTCATCTGTTTAACCAATATCGGCGGTGCTCATGTTGGGGAATCGGTCGCACCAGTGACAGCACGGCGGACGGCGCTCTGTTCGGTTCTTAGCAAAAACAGATTACCAAGAAGAAAAACACTGGACAAGACCCTGCGCTTATATTTCCCGAGCAACCCAAGCCAGACACGCGGAACAGAGCCAAGTATGTATGACAAAATGCGATAGCACAATTATCTGGCAAAGTCTCAAACAAGTTCAACGGCACGTGGAAACACAGCACATGGGTTATAGTTTCGCCAGTCCTGTCGCACCTTTAGTCCAGTTGAGAGTTAGGCGTCAGTCGCGGCGGCATGGCGTCGGTGGTTGGGGTCAGGTCACGCATGGAGGTCCACTGTGGTACACCGTGTTCGGGCTGTCACAGTTGCAGGAAACGCGGCCCGCGTGGATGCAGGCTCGTTCCATCCAGATGCTTGACAGGGTCACCTGCTGACGGTAGGTGCAGGTGTTTTCTGTAGGTGACCACTGCTACACGCTCGGGTCACAGCGCCTGAGGGCTGTCTGTCACCGCAGCATTTCCACACGCAACTTCTCCTTCCCGTGATCACCTTCACCGTTTTTGCTGGCATTTTCTCATTGGACATTTGGCTTGTGAGTGTGGGGGGAATGACCCCCAAGACGACGATGATGGTGATACCTTCGGGGTGTTTAGAAGGTACCCCGCACAGCGCATCTGCCTCACCGGCGTCTTTTCCCACTTCAATCCGTGACACGCACAAAACCATGCGTAGAATAAGGCAAAGCGGAAAGTAGTAGTTTAGAAGGGGAAACTGCAACTCATACGGTCAATGCCCAAGAGCGTCTGTGTTCTGTAGTTCGGCAGAGATGGACTTGAAAGGACCACACCAGAGGAAAAACGTTTTCGTCTTTATTTTATTGTAAGTATTTGATTTCTAGAATGTACGCAATCACCACATGTGCGAGCCTCCCTCCGCGTGCGCACGCGTAAAGCACCGACCCGAACGCATAGCTAGAAACAGGTAGAAGCAATATAACCAACACCGTATGCGAGCAAAAACTGCGCTGAGAGCTAGGAGCTAGAAGGGGCAATGGAAAGCTTGACTACTACCACATGTTATAGAGCGTCAGCTTCCCATCTACCGCCGCGCAAAAATACAATGCCCGAAACGGCGAAATAGCGGAGAGGAACAAAATAACAAATCTCAGGTCGCACAAAACTTACCCCCCCTAGTCATGTGGTTTTGTTTCTCTCTTGCGCACTCCTTAAGCAAAAAAAAAAAAAAATGGCATCATGCATCACGTCCCCTTACAGGTCAGGTGATTTAGTTTTTTCTCTCACACTCCTTCAACTCACGTGTGCGTG
>CM023449.1:77809116-77949116 GCA_013339765.2 Haemaphysalis longicornis | reverse complement strand
ACATATTCAAAACAAATGTATTCGCATCATAACATTTAGTTCCTGTCGCTCCTCTGCCTCAGGGCTTCTGCGTCAGAATAACATACTATCAAACAAAGCGCTATTTCACTATAACTTAGGAATGTTTTTTTTTACAAATTGCTGTATTGCAACCTTTCATATAACCTTATCGATGTCACTATTTTGAGCGGCAAAAGCGCCATTAGGTTTTCAAGAAATAACAATTTCTTACTACCGACTGTTCACACTAATTATGGGAAGAAAACCACTTCTTTTGCAGCTGTCACATTTTGGAAAAATTTGCCAATAGCTATTACATCATGTCCGTCCCTAGCTTGCTTTAAAAAAATCCCAGAGAATTTGTTTTGCTGTAGTAAGTAACTTTTTTTTTGTTCCTAACTATTGCGTATTTTCCTGGTGTTCTCATGTGACGTTGTTTCCTATTTCTTATTCACTAAATGTATTTTCGTAGGTATCATTTTACACTGCGTACTTAACCGATGGGTTCTTGTGCCCATTTGCTGCTTTTATGCAATTATCGTACGTATTCAAAATCGATGGTCCTCTTTCAGTCTTCTGACTCTGGGACCCTCGTCTGTATACCAATATGTTTGTATTGCGTTCATGAAATAAACTGTCACTTTCAAAAAAAAACAAAAACAAAACAAAGGATGATGAATCTTCACAGCAACCCCAGTCGTTAAGGCAGAGTCTTAACCGTAGTTAACAATGCCACAGAAACAAAGAAAAACTTCTGGAATGGGGTCTGTAAATATTTTCTGACTAGACCATCCAAAGAAACAGTAAAACGTAAGCAGCACTCCCCCCCTCCCCCATGGCCAATAACGTGCTCTTTCACCGGCATTTTGTCTTACTGAGAAAAAAAGCCCAACGCTTTCCGCACAACAAAAGATTGCGCAATGACAACAGAACATCTAGCAATGGACTGCGGTGGCGGAAAACGTGAGCTTAGCCATACTCTTTTCTGTTTAAAACCATGTTCAAGAATGTGCACCTATCAGCCCCAGAAGGAGCCACAACACAGTTAGTGGAGAAATGATAATGGAGCACTTTGCACTAACCATGTACTCCTCTTTGAGAGTTCCGTGTGCCTGGCCCTGTATAGCGTGCTCTTGAAGGCGCTTCACGGGCACTGGATTTGACGGGAGGCCTCCGTTCGGGACCGCTGTCACGTTAACGGAGTCGCTGCTCTCCATGTTCAGCGTCATGCGCGACTCCGACATGCTGTTTTCGTCCACTGAAACAAGCATTACATCGTTATTTGAAAAAGCTAAAACTGTAAGCATAGACTATTTATGCAGGATCAGGCTCTCTACGGAACATGACAATGGTTTAGGTGAGCGTGAAACTCAAATGGGCACATTCGATTGGACGGGATTGTGGGGCTTTACTTTCCAAAGCTAAATCTGGGTGGTGAGGCGCGCCGCAGTGGAGGGCTCCGGATTAATTTTGACCACCTGGGATTCTTTACCGTGCACCGGAATCTCGACACACGGGAAACTTCGCTTTTTTGCCTCCATCAGAAAAGTGGCCACTGTTTCCGGGAATCGAAGCCGTGTCCTTGGGCTCAGCAGACCAATACCTTAGCCACTAAGCCACCGCTGCGGGTAATTGGGCCCATCCATTACATTCATCGTAAGTAGCGCTAGAGACGGGACACAGAAGAGAAGACACACACGACGGCGCTAACTCGCAACTGACTTTATTAGGCGTAAACACAAATATATACCCAGAAAGAAAGAACACGTGCCCAGGTAAACCCCGAAAATGCAGTTTGTTAAACACAAAGGTCACAGGATTACGATTCGAAAAAACACACAAGATTACACTGCACATAGTCAACAACCAACCAGCGAAACAACTAAGTTAATGCATTTGACAAGAACAGAAATTCCTTTTCATGAAGTGCCACCGACGCGTGGCTGATACACTTATCATCGTGCTTTCTTATATAAAAAGCTTCGATTACCTCGCGTGTCAATTGGTGCCTGTGTCGCCATAACACACTGGTGTTATTTTCGGGGTTGACCTGGGCACGTGTTCTTTCTTTCTGGGTATATATTTGTGTTTACGCCTAATAAAGTCAGTTGCGAGTTAGCGCCGTCGTGTGTGTCTTCTCTTCTGTGTCCAGTCTCTAGCGCTACTTACGATGAATCAAAACAAACTAGCCCAACTGTCAATTTTATTGAACCCATCCATTACCTAAGCAAAAAAGGCGATGTGCAGTGCTGCACTTAAAATTGTATTTGCAATGCACGTGCCGCTCTACATATGGTATTCAAGTGAAATTTGAAGATTACATGTGATCTACCAATGAGGGAAAGCTTCGACAAAGTAATTTGAGTCTTCAACTAAAGAATAGTAAGCGCTGAAAATGGGTCTTTCGATTGAATTCAATTCTGTTTACTTGGGGAAAATTAAGGTATAGGAATTTGGAGGTACAGTACGACTGAGCCAACGAAGTTGTTGCAAGGCAGTGGACGGGCCGAACTAAAAAAAAGGAAAGAGCAAACAACAATTGATTAAATGTGAAATTCTAATGTAAAATGTAATTATGGTCTTCGAGATACATGCGTATGTGTATATATGTGTTTACACGGATGTAAGTGTATATAAATATTTCCATCTTCTTCACACAAATATTTGGGTCGAATGATTTACTTAATTTCACTTGTATATAAGAAACAGTACTTGCATATGTATCAACTTGTATTTGACTATTATTGTGCACATGTTATGTATTCTTGTAAGTGTTAGTGCTTGGATATCAGTTTTGTATTTTGATGGATGCACCTTCTATGTACTGAATGGTTTTTGTGTTTATATCTGTACTGTGTACTGTCTTATAGTACCGAGGCCTCGTCAGGCGTAACCGCCTTTTGCCTCGGCTCCCTCTTTTCTATGAAAAAAAAACTTCGCTTCCCTTAAAAAAAAAACAGGGCAGAATACGATAATGAAAGCAATATTACAGAAAGAAGTAGCTAGCAACAAAGCCTTCTCATCCAGCATGAAAGAAAAAAATAGTGCCACATGTTCCACCACATGCAAACAGGACCTTTGAAGCACTCTTGCATTAATTAGAACAGGCAGCGTATTAATTCCAAAGTGCCAAGACATGCAGAGAACGCTAAAGCCAGCATCAAGGCGAGCGTAGCAAAACAAGAAGCGTAGCGTTCAAAAGAAGGATCTTGTTTCAATGCTAAATTTCGAGCCCGATAAAATATAACCAACTTACAAAGCCTACAACTAAACGAGTTTAATCGGATTTACAACATGCATTTCTGGAAATTATGTACAGCATGTATGAAAAAAAACAAAAAAAAAACCGAAGCGTTAAAACCACCACGCGCGGCTCCCCTATCTACGACTGCGGCTATAACGAGGGTGCTTGGCACATTCGTTGCTTGTTGCGCGAGACTGGAAGAAAAAGCGGCCTCTTTAAAGGGGCGGAGTCAGAACACAAATGCCCGAGCTATGTGTCATCGTTGGTGCGCACGTAAACCCCGCTTTTATGCGGGTGTTGAAGCACGGATATTTCGGTTATCGCAGTTTCCAGGGCGGCGAACATAGCATTGGTCTGGAACTCTGGTTATCATCGTGCTCGCAAGCAGTTGCACCGTGCGTAGCGATTGCGTCGCCCGTGTCCCGTTAATTCAATCTTCCCAGCTTTAACCGTTGCGGCTGTACTTATTTACATCATCGCTCACTGTCACAATATGGGAGCAGAAATCTGGGAAGTTAAAGTTAGCGAAGATAAACAAGAAAACGTAGCATAATGCAAAAGCTCTACATAGTGAAGCCATAAGTTGGGTTAAAACCTGCAATGTGGTGGATATGATGGTTTCATTCATTAACTAAGCGTCACGCCTGCGCTAGCTACACATAAAATGCATGCATTTGGATATGTGGTGACAAAACGCCGATGTTCCTCCAACAAAAAAGACAGCAACCTAGCTTTTTAAGTACATTGAAGTAAAGCTTTCAGTGCTCCCTGCAGACTCGACGCATGGGAATCCGTCTCATAAAAGGTGGCACAATATTCGAGTTCGCTTTTTGCAAAACAGTGAAGACATCATGCGGCATTAACCACGGTGTTCAGAGAGACCTTATTTCGAACGATTTAAAGATACCTAACAATTTTTGTGCAAAATAACAAAGGTAAATATTGCTACGGACGTAACAAATGGATGAAGGGTTTATTTACAAGTCGTGCGGAGCCACAGGCAAGACGTGCTACCACAGATGCCGGTCAGCAGCGAGCCGGGGAAAAACTCTTCTTCGCCCTCCTCTTCTACGTGTCAGCATACCCCCTGGATCCCGCTCCACTGTAACATACCCTACACAGGCGATTGACTGCCGACTAACGTAACAGACAACCTAGTGATTGTCCTGTACCTAACACTGTAACAATTTCCCCCCGTGGAGACGAAGCGCACCGAGCGAGTTAAGGAGTGCGGCTATGACAACGCTTCAACCGAGCTACATGCACGACCTGGGTCTTGCGGGAGCGACGGTCCCGAGCAGTAACTTTTGCGATAACATAGTTCACGGTACTCAGCTGAGACAGCACTACAAAGGGGCCAGAGTACGTAGGCAAAAACTTTTGGTAGCGGCCTCGTTGGCGAACTGGAGTCCACAACCAAACGAGTTCGCCCGGGTAGTAGGAGACTGGTGGGTGGCGCTGATCGTAGCGTGCTTTGGTTCGCCCCTGGGAGCTGAGGGTGCGCAGTCGAGCCAGTCGCCGGGCTTCTTCAGCGAGGCACAAAGTTTCAGCCAGCGACATATCTTTAGGCGAGGAGAATGGAAGGATGGTGTCTAGGAAGCTTTGAGGAAGGCGGACGTACAGAAGGAAGAACGGAGAATAGCCTGTGACCTCGTGTTTGGCGGTATTGTACGCGTAGGTTATGAATGGAAGAACAGTGTCCCAATTGTTTTGTTCTGAATCGATGTACATAGACAGCATGTTAGTTAGCGTGCGGTTTGTGCGTTCAGTGAGTCCGTTCGTCTGCGGGTGGTATGGTGTGGAATGTCGATATTCGGAGCCACAAAGCCGAAGAAGCGCTTCCACAACGTCCGCCGTAAACTGGCGGCCACGGTCACTGATCACAACGCGAGGAGCTCCATGACGTAGAATGACACGATTCAAGAGGAAAGATGCGACATCCGCGGCCGTTGCAGTGCAAAGAGGAGCAGTCTCAACGTAGCGGGTCAAAAAATCCACACAGACGATGATCCAACGGTGACCTGCCTTGGACTTCGGTAGTGGCCCCACCAGATCAATACCCACTTTGTCAAAGGGCGACATGGGAGGATTCACCGGTTGCAAAGGGCCCGGAGACGGAGACGTAGGACGCTTGTAACGCTGGCATTGAGGGCAGCTGGCGACATATTTCTGCGCTGCTGTCTGCATACGAGGCCAGTAGAAGCGTTCCCGAAGCCGATGTAGGGTGCGGGAAAGGCCAAAGTGACCTGATGTTACGTCGTCGTGCATTGCGCGGAGAACCAGATGTCGGAGCGTAGTGGGGACGACAAGAAGCAAACGCGCGCCATCAGCAGAGTAATTCTTTTTGAACAGAACGCCGTCGCGGACAATAAAGGGTGTCGACATTGTGTCCTCCGCAGTTGCAAAAAGCCTGCGCAGCGTTGGATCTTTCCGTTGTTCGGCCCGAAAAAGTGGGGCGTCTGGGAATTCTGGTGACACGGAAGCCAGACAGTCCTCGAAGGTGTCGTCGTCGGTCGATGTGCCCGGTTGAGGTAAGCGGGACAAACAGTCCGCATCGGTATGACGGCGCCCACTCTTGTAAGAGACTGTGAAGTCGTATTCTTGTAAGCGTAAGGCCCATCGAGCTAAGCGACCGGAGGGGTCGCGCAGTCCGACAAGCCAGCATAACGAGTGGTGGTCCGTGACCAAAGTGAAGTGGCGTCCATACAGATAGCAGCGAAACTTTTGTACAGCGAACACAACGGCGAGGCATTCCAATTCCGTGATGGTGTAGTTGCGCTCGGCTCTGGACAGGGTACGGCTGGCGTAAGCGACGACGTGTTGTGCCCCTTCGTGTAACTGGACGAGAACAGCTCCAACGCCCACGCCACTCGCATCGGAGTGGAGCTCGGTGGGTGCCGTGGGATCAAAGTGGCGCAAAATTGGGCCAGAAGTTAACAAAAATTTAAGCTGCTGGAAAGAGGACTCACAGTCGGACGTCCAAGAAAAAGGGCTGTCTTTACAGAGTAAGGACGTCAGGGGATGAGCAATTTGCGCGAAGCCTTGAATGAATCGTCGGAAATAGGAGCACAGACCCAAGAAGCTCCTCAGCTCTTTCAGGGATCGTGGGGCTTGGAAATCGCGCACGGCGGAGATCTTCTTGGGATCCGGCCTGATGCCTTCCTTATCTACGAGGAAGCCTAGTACGAGGGCTTGGCGCTCCCCGAAATGACATTTTTTTGAGTTCAACACCAATCCCGCTTCCTCGATGCGGTCCAGGACAATGGCAAGCCTGCTATTGTGCTCTTCAAATGACCTCCCGAAAATAATGACATCGTCGAGATAGCACATGCAGATGTCCCATTTTAAGCCACGCAGAATGGTGTCCATAAAGCGCTCAAATGTAGCGGGCGCATTACATAATCCAAAAGGCATCACATTGAACTCAAAGAGCCCATCAGGCGTCACGAAGGCCGTCTTCTCTTTGTCGGATGGGTGCACTGGAATTTGCCAGTAGCCCGACCGAAGGTCGACCGAAGAAAAGTACGACGCTGAATGTAAGCAGTCGACGGCGTCATCAATGCGCGGAAGCGGATACACATCTTTTTTTGTCACAGCATTGAGTCGACGATAATCTACACAAAAGCGCCAAGAGTTATCTTTCTTCTTTACAAGAATCACAGGAGCTGCCCACGGACTTGAAGACTCCCGGATTACCCCTTTTTTCAGCATCTCCTGCGTCTGTTCGGTTATTACCTTGCGCTCAGAAGGGGACACACGGTATGGCTTTTGACGAATCGGTGCCGTATTCTCAGTGATAATCCGATGTTGCATGCGTGACGCCGGCAGTGAAGTTTCGTGGTCATCCCGAGCAAAATCAAATACCGCAGCATGTCGGGTAAGCACCTCAAGTAACACCTGCTGCTTATGAGAAGGAAGCGAGGTATTTATCATGCGCTTGAGCTGGGTGGTGTAGTCTGTGTTGTTGGTAGTCGCGTCTTGCGTCCTATTCACCGCATGAATGGTTACGGCAACGTCTTCGTCGGAACGAGCGAGTTTAAGTCCACGGGGCAAAAGTACGGGTTCACTGGAAGCGTTCACCGTCCAAACGCAGCTGCACCCATCAACGACATCAACCAAAGCACGGGGTATCAGCACATTCTTCTTAACTGCGTTTGTTGCATCCGCCTCCACCAGAACTTCGTAGCTCCCTCGAAGAAATGTTTCGGACTTCACAGAGACAAACATAGCCGTCATGGGAGGTAGCAGGACGTCATCGGTGACAGAAAACAGGCCTTTAGTGTCATTACACCCTTCTTCAACATAAGTAGGTAGAGTTTCGTTTCGGAACGAAATTTCGCCAGTTCCGCAGTCCAACATCGCACCGCAATCACGTAAAAAGTCGATCCCCAATATAACGTCATGAGTTGCCTGGGCTAAAACAATGAACTCCGTTCGAAAGCTGTCTTCGCCAAGAAAAACCGTCGCTGAACAGATTCCAACTGGAAACAAACGCTCGCCTCCGACTCCACGATACTGAATCTTTCGGTCACAGAAAAACATAACTTTTGGCCCAAGACGGGTTTTGAAAGCGAAACTCATGACTGAAACCGCAGCTCCAGTATCTACCAAAGCTTCCGTGTTCACACCATCTACAGAAACAGTCACTTTGTTCTTTGACATAACGACGGGCAGGGGAATTGGCGAAAATGACCGGCCCGCGACCTCACCCCCGTCGGCCGCAGCATCTAGTTTCCCTCGGGTGGTGAGCTCATTCGGCGGCGTGGCGTTGGAGATCGCGGCCGTCGAGTGGTCGGAGGAGGAGTGAAGCTCCTGTCGGAACCCGGGGAATTATTGCGCATTGCAGTTGGCTGGAACGACCGCTGGAAGGGTGCGTTGGTCTGGTTATCTGTGTATGGCCGTCGAGGTGGCGGTTCGTAATGCTGGGGAGGCCGACGGCAAAAGCGGGAAATGTGGCCGCGGATACCACAGTTGAAGCAGGTGCGCTGTTCACGGAATGCGACCGGTTGACCTAAGGAACGGCGTGGTCGGGAGTAGGCGACAGGTGCGTAACGGATTGGCTCCTCGAAGTAATTTTCATACTCCCGAGGTGGAGGACTGAAAGCTGTACGCCTGGTATGGTCTTCATTGTAAGCGGTACGCTCATTCCTATTCCCTGCTCGAACCCAAGGCACCTCAGAGTGACTCTGGACGGCTTGCACTGTGCATTGACGAAATACTGGGTCAGGAAGAGCGCACTGGTGAAAGCTTTTGTCACGACACAAACCTTGCTGTGCGAGTTCTTCTCTAATGATGCGACGCACCACCGAAGCTATGTCCTCGGAAGGGGACGAGCCGACGTCCACGCTGGCAACAGTAGTCACGTTTGCCAGGCGTCCAAACTTGGGGGTGATACGTCGCATTTTCAGGGTTTCGAACGCGCGGCAATGGCGAATTACATCCAGAGCTGACGCCAGGTTTTCCTTAGTTATGAGGTAGTTATAAACATCCTCAGCGATACCTTTAAGCAGGTGACCTACTTTGTCCTCGTCTGGCATCGAAGGATTAACGAGGCTGCACAGTTTGAGGACTTCTTCAATATATGTGGTACAAGTTTCGCCCGGAACTTGAGCTCTCTGCGCAAGAGTCTGCTCTGCCTTCTTCTTTCGGGCAGCCGTGTCGCCGAAGCTCGCCCGGAATTCGTTGACGAAACTGTCCCACGTATCAAATCTGTGCTCATGATTGTCATACCACATTAATGCAGTAAGGTCCAAGGAGAAGGCCACGTTCTCGAGCTGTTCGCGAGCGTCCCACCTGTTATACTTGCTGACCTCGCTGGTAGTGCTTGAGCCAGTCCTCGGCGTCTTCCTCGATAGTTCCGTTAAACTTGCGTGGTTCTCTCTGATGAGGCCAGACACCGACCCTTCCAGGGGAGGTGGCACCCGTCGGCCCCGTTGGCATTGTCGCTTCTTCCGGAGGTAGCCCGGCAGCACGCCTGCTGCGTAGAAAATAGGGTGGTTCCGCCTCTTCCAGGACGACGAATTACCCCGCACCTCCACCAGATGCTACGGACGTAACAAATGGATGAAGGGTTTATTTACAAGTCGTGCGGAGCCACAGGCAAGACGTGCTACCACAGATGCCGGTCAGCAGCGAGCCGGGGAAAAACTCTTCTTCGCCCTCCTCTTCTACGTGTCAGCATACCCCCTGGATCCCGCTCCACTGGAACATACCCTACACAGGCGATTGACTGCCGACTAACGTAACAGACAACCTAGTGATTGTCCTGTACCTAACACTGTAACAATATTATGCCCAAAATCGGTACATACATGATATTGCTTTATGTTTGACACAACCCGAGGGGCCAGCCGGGGAAGCCACTGAAAAACCCGGTTCATTTGTGTATCCCTTTTTCTGCACTTGGAACTGGCGGCGTCTTCGCCAGGAAGGTTGAGTCGTTGACAGCTTGCCGTTACATCTTGTATTTTTACGCCAAGCACAATGAAACGCCCGAAAAATGCGTCACGCAAGTTTATTTCAACCCAGGTATGTCATAAAGGAGGTTTCGTGTTACGTCGATTCCCACCTCTGCGTGGAATCCGCTGTTGCTAGTGCGCATGGATGGTCTTTTGCCACTATAATTTATAACGAAAAATGCGTTTTGAAATACTTTTTAAATAAAACCAGGTTTACGTTTTTACTACATCAATGTTTCACTTTTGTTAGAACTAAAAGAATGACAGCGGGTTCAGCAACACAGAAAAATTTGCGCTTACACTTAGACAGCCTGGATAGGTGCCCCTTGAGGGTTCTCTTCGAGGGAGTATTCGACCTGTAGGCCACAACTTCTTTCTTGCTAGAAAGAAGAGAAAAAATATAAAATGGTACGACATCCCAGGAGGTGAACATAACAAGCACAAAACGTTTGGAGACACGTGTTCCTAAGCACAATGTCAGAATTGCGCAACTGGAAGGCGCATCTAGAGGATATATTCCTTTTATCCTACGTGCAATAAAAGTAGAACATTACGTGACCCGTACTATATAGTGTTCTCTATAAGTACGTCTAATAGCTTTCTCAGTCATGAGATATCTAACACCCTGGGGAGCTCCTCCATACGGGCGTATTTAAACAAAGCGGTTTGACAAATATGAAATGCGACTAGCCGGGTTATCTCGGTAGAAATCGTGTAGAAATACGTGTAACAAGAAGGAAACCGTCGGGATATTTCATTTTTTACTTGGGATACCAGAAAGAAGAAATGAATTTGAGACTACGCAGCCAAATGCAAGTTAATTTAACGAAAAACGTTTTTCTTGTTGAAGACCTTGGAACATTTGTGGCAAGGCATCACATCGTGCGGTGAACAGTTAACCTTTAAATTAGTGCCGAATAAATATGGAATGGAACATGAACCAAAAGATGAATTAGGCCACCGTGGTAAACGTTTGAACAGGATGACTCGTCTGTTCAATTTGTGCAAATATTTTTTTTAACAAAGAACATTTTCCTCCATCTCTAGGACGCCTTCATACCGTAAGAGTTTAAAAGGCCTTAGGCGTGCGAGCACCGACGTAAAGAAGAATTGAGTTTGGCTTCGTACCGGCAGTACTCATGCGCGAATATTTCCATAATAAATACTGTGTAGGTTCATGAAAGACGGCTGTCACTGGTGCAGTTTAAAGTTCTAGTCCAACAATTTTGCCATGAGAAACAAACTCATGAGGCGCGGTTGGGGTGGTGCAGTGGGGCTTTTTCTTTGCCTCATGCCACGAAACATATTCTGTGTTTCTAAGCAACGCATCAAACAGGGGGGCACCCCTTGAAGCTGGAGCACTGCTCGACTCTCAGGCAGTGCATAAATTGATTCTGCCACTTCTAACCTCCACCTGAAGACTTTCGGGCTCGATATGGGATTCAAAAAGCATATAAAGAAGTCTTAAGTCAGCGCTTCTATTCTTTTTTGTCCGTTATTGTTTTCTTTCTGCGCTATGAAAGCATAGCTGTTTACGAAGCCACTCTTACTTAATTTTGTTTCGCCCTTAAGCGCTACTACATATGAATATCGTATGCAACAGATATATTTTTATTTCATTAGGATTAAGAATGCCTCAAAAAAAGAAACCTATACATGGCCGTCTCGTAAAAATCCTATACAAAACCACTTGTTGCCCCATGCGCAGTTATGTTTGGCTATTAACTTGGGCACCAAAAGAAGTTGCCAATTGAGCACTAAGATGAATATTTTGCATCAAAAATTACAAACTTGCCATTCCCGCCGGCCGCTTTACTAATGGAGGCGAAAAAGCAAAAACGCTCGTGCGTTCGAGATTTCGGTGCACGTTAAAGGTACCCAGGTGGTCAAAATTAATCCGGAGTCCTTCACTACGGCGTGCCTCATCACCTGCGTAGCGTCAGAACGTTAAACCTCATAATCAAACAATCAATGAATTGGCTATTGGCAAAAAATTGGCCGCGTATCTGCTCCTTTCGTTGCAAATGACGTCAAAAGACGATAGTCTTTATCGGCTTTTGCGAAGTAAATGCCTCCCTTCGCTTTACCGCTCACCTCTCATGTTGTTCCTCTTGCGTCGCGCTCCTCCCAAGGTAAAGACGCCAAATGTTTGCTTAAATCATTTTAAATTTTGCGCGTTGCACTGCTCCAAACCGGGTGTCTCGATGCGAACGCTGCCGTACGGCGAAGACGCGCGTTAATCGAGGCACCCTACTTCAACGTTTATAGAACCGCGTTTCCCTACTCCACGTGCGTTGCAAGCAGAACGTGGAAACTATCTAGTGGAACCTTGCGTAACTGTTGCCGGTTGATTTCTTAAAATGGCGCCAGAAGCTATAGTGGCGCGGGCGACAGCAGGCGACGGCGGTGTGAATTCTTTTTCTGCAGTTGATCAAGTATTTAATTTCGCAAAAGTCAAGCATGTTTGAATTTTTATAAAGGAACACTGCAAATATCACTTCTGTATTGATTTATTGTCTCATATTTGCGTAATGGCTTGTTCTTCTTCAACAATGTTGACAAGTATGAACATTACACCGGACCAAGACGGGTAGATTTAGCTGTGACTATATAAGACTATTGCGCAGGCATTCTTTTGCTTTGGCCGGGTGGCTGAATCGAGTCACAGACAGACAGACGGACAGACATACAGACATACAGACATACAGACAGACCAAAATTTCTGGGTTTAAGTAGCCCAAGAAAGACTATCGTCTTTAAAAAACTGGCTTCAAAGTATCAAGCTTTTAACAAGCTATCTTGATATTCGCAGCTGGCTTATGCGTGTCAAAAATAGTACGATCTGTGTAATATAAATTAACAACATTTATTTCATTTTCGTTGGAAAAGGTAATTGTACATTCCCCGTTTTATAGTGTGGCCAGGTACGGTATTTTGCAGTAATACGGTCACTGTTCTTTATGTCGGATAGACGGAGTCAATTCCATTTTAAATGTTTTGCTGCGCACCATTGCATATGACCTGCGTACTGGCTAAGATGACAATGCATTCAAAACCTTGATGTTGCCGGATTTTACCTCGCTCCTAAATGAAACTGTTATCCTAAAACAGGTTTGTATTGATACGTTTAAAACTTTTGACACCCCTGTCCGGTCCCTAAATTGGTCTAGAAGACAAAACAAAAGTTTCGGTGCATTCGAAAGATTGCCTCGTCTGAGTCATACTGACAACCCTTTTAACGTAAACTTCGCTCAAATTATCTATATAATTAGCAAAAAAGGGAATGGCCATGCGACCAACTAGCTCATTTCCCACAAAAGATCCTATGATGTCATACCAGCCAGCTCTGCATTGGCGGACGCCAGCAGAAGCAGACGCAAAGTATTCAGAGCTTATAAGCTTGTCGAACAAGCTATTTGCGCTTAAATTTCGGGCACATTCTTTCTAAAGCAGTAAGAATGGTGGCACAAACAGTGGAAGTTACGACAGCACACGTAAACATGGAAGTACCGACGCGTACTGCTGTTAGTACTGCGCTCACTATGGTTGGTTTAGCTGCAAAGCACTGCGGGGCTTTCGGGTTGTCTTAGACGACGCTGGCCGATTGACGTAAGCAACGGTGTCTTACATGACCGTATTTGTCGAGTGAGCACTGTTTCATGAAACAATTATTTTCCCCCCGAACAAAAACAAGCCAGGTTTAAATACGGTCAAAAAGAAACCAAAGGCAGAAAACGGTTTGCCGCTGTATGGTTGCGCCATCTAGATTAACTAGCGGTAAACAAGGCTCCGCAATCGGCTGCAGAGCGGTCGGTCCCTGTGGTGTCATTGCAGACCACGAAAACACGCGATTTAGCGGAAATATCAAGATATTACCTGAAACTGATTAATTCCTCAGTGAATAAAGCATCGTTTGCACCCGGACAAGCGCTGGGGCACTATAAAACACGAAATATTTTGAATAAAACAAACTTGTATTTTTTCTGCATGGCCTCTTTAAGACCAAAGCAATGCTACGCAATTCTTCGCTGTTTAACAAGGCAAGAGAAAAGAAACGCCGTTATTATGTGACAGCAATACTTCAAGAACACTTTGCCTTCAGGCGTTTTCATGCATGGTTCCAAATATAAAGTGAAAAGGCTTTATAAAACATGCATTAGAGCTTTGTACAGATTCCGCGAATACCGTATGGTTATTTGTTGTTGGTTGATACTCTGTGTTGTAGGATGTTCAGCAAGAATTTACAATAACGCTTGTCACCTGGCAGGCTTTGCCGGAGAAGCTCAATTCGGCCTAAGTAGGCCTGATTATGTACTTGATTTCTGTTGGACTTTACTATATAGTCAGCCGTTTCTAACTATCGCCCGATCTCACTCCTTTGTGTCGCCTCAAAACTCTTTGAGTCAGCTCTGCACAAAGTTCTTGCTGCCTGCGTCAAGAACGTTGTGATACCAAATCAGCACGGCTTTTTCTCGGGTCGATCGACGGTCACAAATCTTGCAAGCTTTATGACACAGGCTTCGGCTGCAGTTTGTGAAAACGGCCAGTTGGACGTTATTTATTTTGACCTCAGTAAGGCGTTTGATGTGGTGAACCATCAGTTATTAATTAACAAGCTTGCTAAGTCCGGTGTAGACGCAAGCCTTGTTGCCTTGTTGTCCAACTACCTCCTTGACCGGTCCTTTTATGTAGATGTTAACTACAAAAAGTCTAGTGTTTACCCTGCAACAAGTGGTGTACCCCAGGGTTCCGTGCTGGGTCCATTATTGTTTTCTGTCTTTATCAATGATGTGTCAACAGTGTTAACTAACTCTTCTTTTCTTCTCTATGCTGATGATGTCAAACTATTTAGGCACATTAGCGGTGTTCAGGACTGCTGTGCCTTGCAGAGGGATGTGTCGGAATTATCGGTCTGGTGCAGGAAAAACTGCCTAATTTTAAACCCCACTAAAACAAAGGTTGTCACCTACAGCCGGAAAACCCACCGTCTGCTGTTTTCCTACAGTATTGAGGGAGCTCCTCTGCAAAGGGTTGAGGAGATTAGGGACCTAGGGTGCTTTTCGACAGTACCCTCTCTTTTTCTCCTCATATTAGGCTCATCACCCGGCGAGCACTCCGAAGTCTTGGAAATGTGTGTCGGATTACAAAGGAATTCTCTTCTCCTGATCCATTTCTAATGCTATACAATGCAATATGTATACCACAGTTAGAATATGCTTCTGTTGCCTGGAACGGCATCTCCAAATCTAGTAGTGAATTAATAGAACGTGTGCAGAAGAAGTTTTTATCCATATTTAAGCACCGTCATCACAATCACAGTTTTCATCCTGATTCTGACTTACCCATAGTCCCTTCCATCCCTTCCTTGAACTGCAGACGTATGCGTGCAGACCTTACATTTCTTCACAAAATTGTTCATGGTGACCTTTCTTGCGCAGACCTGCTTAACTGTTTAGAGTTTAGTGTACCACAAAGGCCCACCAGGTCGCATCGCCCGTTCTTGACCGCTGCGCGCAACTCCAATCATTCTCCTGTGCGCAGAATACAGAATTGTTACAACCGCTTCTTTGAACGCCTTGACATCTTTCAGAAATCCTTTACAATTTACCGTACAGCGCTGTTGAATACAGTATGTTAAACACCTATGATATGTCTGTCGTTCTTTTTTTTCTGGAATTTGCTTTCTCTGCGGTTGTGTCTATCCAACTGATAGTTGCCTATTTTTGAAACTGTTTACTGTCATTTGTTCGTCTTATCATTTGTCTCTACACTCTTGCCGTTGTTTTTGTTGTATTACTGTCAAACTTTGTTGTTCTGCCTGTCGTGTGGCCTTTAAGACAGGCAGAGCAACATAGGCATCTTCATGGGCATCTTCATAGCCACCCAGGCTCCGCCTGTGCTTTATTTCTGTCATTTTCACTACTTCAATTTGTGTGTGTCTTGTCGCTTGTTTGTTTCTTGCTATATGTTTCTTGTATTTTGTTTTCATGTAACTACCCGTGCGCCAGCACTCAGGCCTCTGGCTGTTCCTGGGCACGTAAATAAACATGATTGATTGATTGATTGATTACTACTACTATTATCATAATTCACAGGCTCCAAAATAAGTTTATATCTATCTTTAACCATGGCTTCGCCGGTAATAATAACTCTGATTCATCTTCTGCATTGAAGCTACCATGATTAATCTCCAGGAAGAAGAAGGCGGATCTCCTTCACCTATTCAAAATTATTCGCGGCTCAGTGTCTCGTGTAGTCCTGCTACAATATATTCCACTCCATGTGTCGCAGAAGTTGACCAGGAAACGCGATGCTTTTCATAATCCGAAATGTCTGCGTGGCTTATGTCCTCTGTTCCGAATGCAGTGTATGTACAACCGGTGCTCTAAATGCTTATTTAATATATTTAATATTTACCCGACTCTCTTTTGCAAGCATGTCCGTGAGGTGGTAATGCCATAGCTTAGTGCTTTTTTTATTATCGTATTTATGACGTACGACTGCTTTTATGTTTTCATTTCGAAGTGAAGTGTGCGCAACAGAATTTTTTTTCCTTCTTTCGTACTGCTTTTAATATTTCCCCACATCTTTCCATGCTGACACTCCTATTATGCTGTTTTTATTAAGCGGAAGCCCTTTTAGATCCCTCCGTTTCTGTACGGCTTACATTCCTCCATCTGCATATTTCTCTTGGCAGTATGTGTGCATGCGGAATAACCGTTTGCGTGCATTGCCCCATTGCTATCGGCACTACAATATATATATATATATATATATATATATATATATATATATATATATATATATATATATATATATATATATATATATATATATATATATATATATATATATATATATATATATATATATATATATATATATATATATATTGAGTCGAAAAGAAAGTGGTGAAAAAATGCCCGCCGGGTGGATATATATATATATATATATATATCTATATATATATATATATATATAGATATATAGAGCACCGCACGCGTTATGCGCAGGTTGTGGGTTCGATTCCCGCTTCCGGAAAAAACGGCGCATTTTTTCTCGACTTGAATTTTCAATTATTTATTCCTGCATTAAAAAAAAGGCAATCATACCTCATTCTGCACTATAAAACACTGTTAAAACGCCAAACAGCACTGGCACTAAGGACTGCCACTTTGATATATATATATATATATATATATATATATATATATATATATATATATATATATATATATATATATATGCGGGTGTGTGTGAGATGTGCGTATCTTGCGTCGCCTGTTGCCTTTTGTTTTTTTTCTCGTGCGCCAGCATAAAGGCAGGCTGTTCTGGGAACTGTAATAAACATTTATTGATTGATTGTTGCTGAAGGTTTATGGCATATTCAACGTGAAAACACTTTATTAAGTAATAAATGTAGAACTCACCGGAGGTAGTAGTATGTTGCACAAACAGCAACGATGATCAGAATTAGAAGCACTGCTATCCCTCCTATGATGGCGCCAAGTCCAACGCTGCCGCCGCTATTCACTGCATAGAGCGTTAAGGTGGAATTTATCGCATCCCTAATGTCCGGCGCCCCGGCTTCGCTTTAGTAAAAAAGGAAAGTAATTGCGCCTTCACGCTGACATATTCACTTACCTACAACCGGAGCTGTGAGGCGATACCCGTAGAGCACATCCTGCGAAACAAACACAACCAATCAAGTTGATAGATTTGCCACCACTAGAATGCCGACAGAGCTTCAAAAGTGGAAAAGCAGCGGTTCTTGCCTGTGATGACATTCTTTTCATTTCATTTCATTTCATTTATTTCATCCTTAAGGGCCCGAAGGCATTATATTAGGGGGGGGGGGGGCAAGTGACGAGACAAGCTACAGTGGTCAATAGAAAAAAGCAAATAGATGTACACAGGAGACAGGAACCAGAAATCCCATGAACGTACTAGAACAAAACCCCCCCAAAAGACTAAAGGATGTTGTAGATATGTTAAACAATTGCAGAGCGAAACTAAGTACAATTCCAAAACGTTTAGCGATCAACACGGAGTAATGGAAATTATCAGGAGAGATGCTTCAAGAAATGTTCGTTCAGCTTTGCACGAAACGTTTCTCGGTCGGCGCATGATGAAGAGTCATCCGCTAAAGCATTCCAGAGGTCTATTACATTAGGAAAAAATGAGGTGATAAATGATGACGTCCGGCCATTGATGCGTGCAATGGGTCTGTTGTGATTTATGCGCGATGGAGTTCTGTGTGCAGATTGGAGTAATTGATGTCTTGAGCGTGAGTGATAGTAGAAGCGGTGACGAAGGCATAGACGGGCGATCAAGCGGCGGGATTCGAGAGTTGGGAGGGAAAGAGTGTATGTTAGTGCGGTAACGCTGGTTTTGTGTGAGAATTGCGAAGATATGAAGCGAGCTGCGCGATTTTGGATAGAATCTAATTTAGTCTAATTTAACCTCTAACCTAATTTAATCAGAGTTTATACTAAAATATTTCGAACTTAAGTTGAACTTAGAAATCATTGCCTCCACTTGAAATTACAGGGTGAATTTTTCGGGTACAGGAATTAGTTAGAACATGGAATACGTGAATTTATATTGGTGCGTCCGCGCACACATCCACACCCACATATACGCACACGTGCTCTTTCTTTATCCACTTGTTATCATCCCACTCCAACGGAAGGAAAAGCACCCTGTAAATGTATTGTACTGTCAAATCTACGGCTTTGACCGCTGATGACGTACGCTATGCATTTTCTCCTTCCGTACGTAGCTAAAGCAAGGAGTGGGTTAATTGCCACTTCCAATAAAACGAGCTGGAACTTGGCTCGAGTTATCACTTCTTTGTTTTTCTGAGGAGTCCATTTCATGCCCCTACTGGTAAGAAAAACCGTTTCATCCCCACTGAATAAGTTACCTTGCTCGTTTCCTGTTTACAGGGGAGTAGGCCATGATGTGGATCTCAAGTTGAAGGCAGTGGCCTACGTTCTAATGAACGCCCAAGAAGACTCTATTATTCTGAACGCCAGACATATATATACATCGTATTTCGTCATAGAATGTCGTCAGGCACTCACCCCCGCAAAGTTGCTCTCGGCGACCAGTGCGAACCGGTACGGCGTTGTGTCCGTGAGGGGCGGATTTTCGAAGTGTCCCGTGACATTACCGCCGCCAACCACAAAATTGACCGGGCCTTTGCCCAGTTGGTTGGGGGTAAGGCGGGCAGCCACGTAGTATCCCAGCCGCTGGTCCTGGGCAGTGCTGAACTTGACGAGCTTGAGCGGCTCATCGACGCTCTCGCCTTGTCGTACCACCAGCAGGTAGTAACCACTGCTCGTTCGGGAGAGATGAGACAATAAAACAAAGCTCTTCTATTACACTAGCTGCTTTTACGTTTTGCTTCGCTTACTGAGTCGCCATTCCTACCGATGCTATTCTTTGTGAAGGCAATTGTTGATGCAGCGCATGTTTATTGCACCGCAACACAATCACACTGAGGCACCAGAAAAAAAGCCCGTCGAGACTTTTATTAAACGTTTGCTTCATGTACTGGTGCCGCCAAAAGTAATCGAAACAGGGGTCTCCTAAATCTACAGAAATTTCTTCTTCCAGAAACTGCCTGGTTAAAAGAGTCCTCCCTTATAGAAAAAAAATTACACCATCTTCCCGTAGGGGAGCTCTGAGTAGTATGCGAAGCAGCCATGGGGTCGACTGAAGTTCCAATTAGTTTTTGCGTTCGCCGTTTCCGTTGACGTTCACCTCCGCGTGCCTTCGTTGTATCAGTAGCTTCGTGACGTAGTTTGAATGAGTGAAGGACATAAGGCGCGTTTGAAGCACATGCTCCCTTCTCGGTTTGTAGCGCAGTGGGAGGAGCGCCACGTACCTCCCGTTGCGGTCACATGGTCGTGGGATCGAAACCGGGCGCCGCCTAACTATTTCTTTTTAAAGTGGACTGCGCTGACGTCAGCCCAAACGCTGACGGGGCTGAAGAGACGCGCATGCGCAGTAGAGTGCGGACGGCGGACAACGACAACGAGTGAGGGAGGGACACAGCCCGAGAATGAGATGCTTCGCATCTAAAAGTTTCCTGTACACCGGCAATGGCTGTCATAAATCCACTAAGACAAATATTTTCAGATGTTCACAAATCCTTGTTCTAATTACCTATGACGGCACTCGTACAATCCTGCCCCAGTTGCAAATGACGTTCAGTTGCATACATTATGCAAGGGACCCTTGTTGGGACAAATCAACGAGGGCCTAGATTACCCGAGAAAAGCAATGCTTTAGAGAACATATCCAGACTTATGATTAGAGAAATACATAGCTGAGCGAGTAAGGTAAGAAATCCAGAAATGGTTTACTCATCGAAGCCGCACGGTGGCTTTGAAGTTCGCCGTAGTGAAAAAGCTATGCACTAATATAAACCACCCGGGAATCTTTAACCTGAGATGATGTTCCGTCACACGCAGTTCTGTTGCCACTCCAAACTTCAAGCCAACAGCGAAAGAATATAATCTGAAATGAGCATGGAAGCCGTACCGAGAAACAAAGACAGCGTAAAATGTCTGATGATGCCTTGGGAATAATATTACACAAAACAAAATATTACCATTATTTTGAATTGGTTTCTAATTAAGTATAATTTATAAATTAAATCTTTTGTTGCCAGTTGGACAACCTCTGTAGGGTGATGTCCACAAATCGTCAATGAGAATCGTGAGCACAGGAACGGCTTTGCTGGCCAGTTGGTTTTAACGTCTGGGCTATTTTCCTTGCCACAAATTTTGCAGCACCTCAATAACTTCAGGCTTCGCAGTTTTTCTCGATGTGTGTCTACAATACATCGATTGAGTAGTTGCCGGAGAGCGAGGACTGCTGCCGTCATACCAGGCTAAAAGTAATCCCCAATTTAGCCAGCTTCGGTTGGCTCGCGATGCTTCGTAGTACTGCTGGCACAAACTGTTTCAATCGTATCGATCACTAAATGTCGAACGTACCGATTGGTTCGGTATTATGAATATACCGAACTGAATATTATGAAGATATGTCTGTGAGAAATGTACGAAATGTCCCCCCAGGTGTGAACAAACACAGGGTTACTGTATTTGTACCATACACGTAACTCGTTTTGTCCAGTAAGCGTCGATACTGGTGCTTGCTGGTATAAAACCAGCACGTGCCTATACAGACCGTAGGTTATTTAGAACTCAACCTACAGTTTTTGAGCTCCATTGCGCATGTCGGCATACTTTCATGCCATTACAACGTCAAGCGACGTGATAGAATACTTTCGAGCGTTCGGCAAGGTTGCAAAAGCGGTTTTACCTTACATACGGTTACCGGGAGTCGTAATGCCTTCTACCAAAGCCAACAGCCCCGAAGGCCTGGAATTTGTTTTGGTCTTGCATTTTCGCCGTTGTCGGCTACTAGACTATGGCTGTTCCCTTCGTTCGAAAGATTCCTGAATACAGAAGCTGACACCTAGCTCCGACGCTTCGCGCTTCGCACAGGAAGGGCTTCGCAGGAAAGGCGCTACGCCGGCAATGTTTCTTGCGGAGCGGTATCAAAACTATACTTTAAATGACGCCCTCGAGCTGGTGTACGCAATTTTAAGTCTTTTATTGTGACAAAAAGTTCCGGAAACGCAAATTATGGTGCGAACAGGCATCAAATGTCAACGGATCGCGAAGAAACAGCCGGGACAGCGAGACCCAGTGAAGCAGGCGACAAATGCGAGAATCGCTAAGCTGACGTCACAGAGACGGGCTCCGCAGCGCCGCCCGTGGTCGCGCTCACCTCCAGTCGGTACTTCCTGCCGCAGCTTCCCCCGAGTCAGTGCTCGCCGTTGCTGGGTGCACCTGTTCTACTCCCCTGCAGTCACGTTCACTAGTGACGCGATATGACGTCAGTGCCGCACGCTTTAGGCTTACCCGCATTCCGCCGCTGGCAACATGTTGATGTAGCACGGTGGTAACGGCCTCGGTTCCTACTCAGAGACACGGACTGGATTTTCGAACGAACTTCAATGTGCCTAATTTAATTTTTGATTGGTTTACTTCACTGAAAAATTTCTACATACGCAATTTGGCACAAATTTTGCCATTTTTCTAAGGTTCTTTGCTCTTTACGACGACTGCGATTTTCTGTGCCAGACACTGCCAATTTTTTGCACAATGAAGCACTCAGTTTGCTCGCATTAAAACCATGTCGCCCGAACTGGTGGCGCTGATTGGCGAACAGGCCTTAGGAATACGCACTGGCCTGCTTTCGCGGCTCTCAGCGGGAGTGCTCGTGCAGTTTCGTAGTCAATAAAGTAATAGAACTTGATAAGGGGTGGAAAGAGTTATGTCGAAAAGTCGACCGGCATTTGTAGGCGTACATGTCCCGTATGCTACAAGAAGGCCTAGGAATGTCCAATATGTTTTTTTACGTTGGCAATTTCCGCTCATTCAATCATTAAACCTTTCTAGAATTGGGCATCACGTCGAGGAGCTTTCAATTGCGTGAAGATCTGTTAGTTCACGTGCAAACTTTGACAGGAAGAGCCTCGTGACCATGTAAACAGGGAGCTTGGCGAGCAGGCCATTTCGTAGAACAGCTCGGTCATTTTCACACACAAAAAATAACGTGTTTTTTGCCTTCGAAAGAGCCACAGAAATACAAACTTCTTCAACGGCTGAGACCTCAACAAAGTACCATCGCGTAAACGGTATGCACGGCTCCCTGAAAGTACGGCGGCGAACAAAACCCTTCATTTAGACATGCAGTCACGTGCGGCAAACTTGGGCACACCCCATATGGCTTAACGGGAAGCCGACGAAAAAAAAAAAAAAAAAAGCAGCGCATTAACAATAGAAGGGCTAGGGAGCTCGAGAAGCTAATGAAAAGTAGACAAGAAGGAAACATCGGCGTCAACACCTGCCGGTGCAGCGGCGTCGGGGGAGCTAAGATAAGCCAAACAAGCACAGGAAACCTGACGTGCTAGGCTGATGGAGCGAAAAGCCCCTAACATTATGTAGGGACGTCGGCCGAGCCTGGGTGTGTCACTATCTATAAAGGCGGTCGTGATTCAGAGTGCCCTCTTGCGGGACGAAAGGTAAGTGGGAAAAGAATGGCGCAGCGCGTACATTGGTGGGTGGCCAGGAAGGGGAGGTAGCGTTCCCTAGAGATACCTTTAAAATGAACTGGTTCAGGTGAGTGCAATTAAGTTCGGATGAGTGCAGACCAGCCAACAGTGCTACTGGAGCTATAAGTTAGTGAAAAAATGAATTTGCCGCACTGCTTGCGCCAGCTCAGCCAGTACAAGTACAAAAATGGCTGCAGTGTACGCTTGGTAGTGCTAGTTTCCAAAGCTCTAAGAGAGGGGGAGGATTATTTCCTTTATCTTCGGCCTGCCCTTTATCACAGATGTTTATCATTCCTACTTTTATTCAACAAATACTTAGTTCCATTGGTTTCTCACATGTAGAGCCGGACATTGCCTGCTTCCAGACTTGGAGTCTACAGCGACATTCTTACGTCGCATCGGGGTAGATCTTTCTACTTCTTCGCGTGATACGAAGCTAGGGAATCAGAAAAGGGCACGGGATGCAAATTGGTGACTTCGGAGAGTATAGTTTGTTGTGACGATTGCGTCAGTTGACTCGGAGAGTAGTGAAACCAGGCAGACAACTTTCCGAGAACAAACTAAGTTTGTGCTCACCTCAACGCTAGTTATTACTCTCACGGCGAATTTTCTGTTCGGGACCAAAAAGACAGACAGGCTCAATTGACCTTGAACTGGACGTGCCCGTAATTGCGAATGTGTCCATAACCGCAACCGTAACAACAGTAAAGCTAGTCTGTTGCCAGAGTCGCTTGCATTGTACCAGTCGGAAATACTGTTTCTGCAATGTCGGGGAAAATTGCAAACTGCTTTTGCTCAGAAAAGGGAGGATTTAAGCATTTGCCGCAAACCTATAGCCTGCGCTTCACTCAAGGAAAACCAGTCTCCGTCGAGAATCTGCTGCGAGTGTGCCCGCAGGTGAGCGTGCTCTAAAAGGACCCCTGTTTAACGCTAGAGGATAAAGCAGAAGCTTTTATGAACCGTTAAAGTTGTACTATATTCACCCTTTTGCAAGCACAGACAAAAATTGCAGTACATAAGATGAAATGTGCTTTGAAATACCTAAAGATTAATCATGTGGTGTTCTACGTCTACCAAAGGGGAAAGCTGTGAAGTAAACAATTTTGCTCCCTATAGTTTCACCACTCCATGGAAATGACGTAATCGATGACGAGGTAAATATGGTTCGCAGAAAATGCTAGAACTTCATTTTGTCGAGTTTGTGCGTCCAATAAAAGGGGCTCTTTGTCCCGCAATAAGTACCACAGGTCGCCAGTAGATTTCTGAGAAACTGCCTACCTTAAGTAGCTGGAAATCGGGCTGTGTAGGTGTTGTATGAGTTTATTATACGTACTTTCTTCCCAAGGCTAAATGGAGGATAGGTAAGACAACATATATTACGTAATAAACCGGTGACCAAAACAGGCTCGTTTCAAGAAAGCATCGTTCCCTACGGCTAATCGCTTGTAAAATGGTTTGGCGGCTGATCTTTTGGACAGCCCGAATGCTGAGTCCTTTCAAGCATGTTTATTCAGAAACACCTTTCCCGTGCGTTCGGTCTTCCCTTGCGTCAATTTAATCTTGTAGCTCAAATTGCGCTTGCTTCTAACTCTGTGCAGTGTTTGGGGACACCTTTTTCGTATCTATTTTATTATCTCTGGGTTTTGCATTTTGCATCACTTGCATTTTGTTTTGGATGAACTAAAATTTGTGTCTTCATTATCTCGGTATATTGTTTTTTAATAAAGCGCTGCAGTTTCTCCTATTGGTGCGTCTATTGATTCTCGCTGTTTTTCACGTGGACACGATTTTGTACTTTCGTGTTGGTTTGTAGGTGTTTTCTGTAAATGCTCATCTGTACGAAACTCGTGCATTAGCGTTTAATTAAACTATCTTGGTGGCGCGAAACTAACCCAAAAATGAACGAAAAGAAAAATAAATAAAAGCAAAAGAAAAAATGTCTTCTTTTAAAACATTGAAAACAATTCATTCTTTCCAGGAGGAACTTTTTCAACGCTGGGGCAGTGGTTGGTAATTGAGAATATCGGTAGTGACCACACAACGAACCCCCAAAAAATGCCAAATACTAATAGAAGCAGAACATACAGGCACTTTAAGGGGCACATGTCAAACTGCTGTTGTTCGTAGCTTCAACTAGCGACTTCCTCTATAAAACTTCAAAGAAAATAGTCGTTTTTGTTAATATTTATTACATAAAGTGCATTTGTTATGTTTCGTTACACTGTTTGGATTTTGATGTATCGCTTTATTCTTATTAACTTTTTTACTACGGGTCTCCTTTCATGTGCCTTCCCAGCTGAAACAATGTACTTCTGTTTGTTTTTGCGTACCCAAGCATCAATCCCATTTTTCGGATTTTCATGCAGGAGCTATTTTTTATTGTTGGTTTTTTGTGTCTAACCTTCACGTCTTTGTTTACCTTGCACTTTCGTGAAGTAATATTCACCTGTGTACCACTCTATGGCCTTAAGCCTGCTCTTAGGTGCGATAAACGGGGTCATTAGTATGGTTATTACAGCTTAGAAGGTTCCTTGATAGACTGAATATTTTCAGTAAACAAAGATGAACTGATTAATTTCGATGGAGCAATACGTACGTTATGGGTCCTCTAACGAAGTCAACTGGCGTCAGAACAATGCTGACCGTGTTGTTGATGATCTGCCTGACAATGGGTTCCATCTGAACTACTGGCGCTGGAACAAAGGAAAACGATCTTCATTGCATTTTTAGCACTCTAAATTTACCAGCCTGCATTACAATATCGTGGGTGAGATAACCGTAAAGATGCTCTTGTGAATTCAGCAGAAATTCTGCTTTGATTTTGAAGTAGGGGCCCTGCCCTGTGTATAATATTTCAGGAACGTTCATATGTGATTCCCAAGGAGCATGTTCGTCTGTCTTTGGTAAAGCGTCACACGATGTGCTTGATGAAATACACATGGGCCAATGAAGTTTTTAATAAAAGGCTTCTTATTCAAAGCCTTGGGCGCAAAGCCCCTATGACGTCTAAGGAAAATATACGTTGAAGTTTATGCGCGGCGGGATTCCACAGAAAGAGTAATTACGCATTATCTGACACTACCCACGAGGAAGTTTCAACAGAATTTTTTGCATTGATAACTTCTCGCTAATAAATGGACAATGAAAGAAATTTGCCATATACTGGACATATATCTCAGGTACACCATTTTGTTCGGGGTTTATTAGTTAAAATTTTCCACATCAGACAGCAATACCAGACCACACTTTTGGTATCAAGATAACAAAAGATAGCAGCGATGTCCATGATTCTCTGGAATCTCAACCTAAATTCACATCAGGGCCGGCACAATGGGGGCGGGGATTTTTATACAGGCATTTCATCGTCATTAAGCTTCAACGCTGCCACTGTGGTAATCACTGATAAGGCAGCCAGCCAAACGCGGGAAGACAGGTCGAATGGCGACACTAAGTCAGTTACCAGTCTGTATCACACCTAAAAGTGCTCACAAAATTGCCGGTCGGTATAGAAAAATATATCGGCGAAGTCACCAATTCTTTTTTCTGACTTTAGATCTATTGGAACTTTTAAAGCTGACTCCTGCACTGAAAGCCGTTTTTTCATTTTTCCTGCTACAAATCAACCCGCTAATATGTTTGCTGGCCAATACTTCAGTAGCAGGTATTTTTTTAACTAAAAAAAAGGCACGGGCGGCTTTGTTACTGGTGCCTTGGTTACGGGTGGCACGGGTGGCTTTGTTACAACGACAAGGGGCAACCTACCTGACGCTTTGGTGCTAAAGTTGCCACATAAGGCCTCACCGAAGCCAGCGGACGTACTGGCCTGGATGCAGACCTCATAGGTGGACCCTGGAAACAGACCTCGGAGATAAAACTCTCGGTTTTTGGAAGCGGCCAGTGTGGTGGGGTACGGTTTCCACGATTCGGTCAGCATTGCATTGAACGTGTGAGCTATCCGGGACTGCACCTGAATGGCAGAAATAGGGAATAAGACCAGAAACACATTTGCTGCAACGTCGCACTGCTAAGGAATCTTCGGAATGCACCTTTTTCATATATAGGGAGCAGTAGAACTTTGAAGATGGTAGAGAACACAAGAAAAGAAAAACTTCGAACAAGGTAAAAGCACGATTGTTGCCAACGTTCCAAACGTTGGCAACAATCGTGGTTTCTCTTATATATATGTATATATACACAAGTATGTATGCATAAAACGAAGCTTTATGACCACTGGTGAAATAAGGGAGCAAACGGGCTGAATAAAAAAAAACGCCAATTATTTTGGCGTTTCAAACGTTGGTCATCATTCAACTACCTGCGCCCCTGATTCTGCTTATCGATTTAAAGCTGCATTTTAGTTGGCTGATTCGCTAACTTCTAAGGAGTTAACACTTTCGTGTGACATAGCCACTCTGGTATACATATAATCATTGGTTTTAATTTCCCTACTTCCAGGCATTCCGAACTCATAAAGAAAGGTTTACCTTGTATTGCAGGAGCTTTCCATTTCTTCGCTGTGGTGGCTCCCACTCAATCTTAAGGCTGTCTTCTGTCTCCCCCGAAGACGTTATGTTGACAGGAGGACCCGGAGCTTTTAGGAAGAATCACGTTGGAATCACTTTATCTAGCACCATTCAGAACGCTATTACAATTACAACGCAAGAACGCTATTACAAGAAAAACACAACGTTTTTTTACAGGCTCTTGAACACCCCCCCCCCCCCCAAAAAAAAAAAAAAAAAACGAGAGTGAACTGCGTTATGAGAGCTGCTTTCATCTGTAAAGGTCAGTTGAAGCACTCGTGGACAATCAGTTTTAAAAGTATCAGTAATACTGTCAAAACAATGAGGGAAGCTCACACTGACATGTAAAACTAAAAGGTAGCGAAGCTGTACGCAACCTTCAGGAACATCCCGAAGGTTTGATGATGATAATGATGATGATGTAATCAAAGATTTTGGCACGTACCCACAAGGGGGGATTGGCCAGGGCTAAATCGGTTGTTGAAATACGTGGGCACTTCGAAATACTAAATTATTTCCGGAAAAAGGCTGTAAAAGGAAACTTAGTTGTGAATAAAACCCGAATTACCCATTAATTAGCACCATTCAGCAATTCAAACGACGTGAAGCAGAAAGAAAATTTTAAGTCGACGATTGCAGCCGATCTGCCTCTTCTTCGGTGCCTCAACGAACTTTACTTCATCAGTGCGTGCTTCTTTCATTGTTCTGGAAGAGATAATCATCGGATAATACATTGGAGGGGGCGTACGCTATAACATGTCTTTCTCGTTCCGAGCAAGTGTTGCCACGATTACGACGAATGCTGGAGTTTTTTTTTCTGGTCAGTCTCGGCCAGTCTCCCTAAGTGGGTATGCTTGGCTTGACAAACGTGCGCCGGGGACACAGTGCGGT
The DNA here is from genome assembly GCA_013339765.2 of Haemaphysalis longicornis. Taxonomy (NCBI): domain Eukaryota; kingdom Metazoa; phylum Arthropoda; class Arachnida; order Ixodida; family Ixodidae; genus Haemaphysalis; species Haemaphysalis longicornis. The sequence continues at coordinate 77,920,862 of CM023449.1, read as the reverse complement.
CACCGCGAGGCACGCACACACGAGGGCTCGACATTTGCTTGGCGTCTAAACTGCAGGGCGGTCTTCAAAGCCTTGGCGGATCTCCCTAAGTAGGTATGCTGAGCTTGACAAACGTGCGCAGGGGATGCTAGGCGGTCGTCGCGAGGCACGTGCGCACGAGCTCCCGGCATCTTTTTAGATGCAGAGCATCTCATTCACTCGCCTTGTCCCTCCGGCGTCGTCAGCGTTGTCCGCCCCTCCCCCATTCTCGTCGCCGCGCCAGCTGTGCTCTCCGCCGCTCACCCCCTCTCCTCTCCGATAGCGAACACTCTCTCGCGAGGGGCATTGGATTGGATTGGATTGGATTGGATTGGATTGGATTGGCTTGGCTTGAATTGGATTGGATTGGATTTGGATTGGGTTAAAGTGGATTGTGTTGGATTGTGTTGCGTCATAGCCGCGGCACGTTGCGTCATAGCCGCGGCAGACGCGCTGGGGCCGGCGCATGTGCAGTACTCTCTCTTCCGCGGCTTCCTCTCCTTCGGGCGCGCTGCGCATATAACCGGTGTGCCGTTCTCCGGCGAAGAAACATCCACGCTTGGCTCAAACACCTAGAGTCCACGCCGCTTTACAAGTACGCCAAAGTCGTCCTCGACTGTTACCGGCTTCCGCAGTCCCCTCAACGTTATGCGCGCTATAAACCGCGGTCCGTTCGCCCCTCCGCCTATCGTCACATCTACACAGGGGTTCCCGCGAGTGGAGGTGGCAAATTTTTGGTTTTGTTAACGGCCGGGCGTTCGCCGCGAGGTCTGCGCTACGTGCGCGCGCTCCACAATTTTTTTGGTAATTTTAACTGCGGACTCGAAAAATTACAATTTGCTAAAGAGCTTCGCTGTTAAAAAACTTTGGCGCATGAGCAAGGTGATTGCGAAACCATATAATGATTTCGAACCTTTCCGAGCTTCTGAGAAAAGGGGTGGTGGAGGTGAAAACATTTATTGAAGATTTGTAAGCCGAACAGCAGCCTCTATGAGTGGGGTCCTCAGTCCAGGACTCCAATGGCGGACGCTATCCGGCGGGCCCGCTCGATCAGCCGTTGTTGGTCTTGAGGGCAGTGCTGGACAGAGCAGTTTCCCAAAAGGAGAGGGTGGGGATGCGTATAGTGGTGAGCCCGTCTGGTGGACGCGGAAACTCCCATACACAGTGGTAGAGGGTGGGAGTGGGGCTCTGGCAAGCCGGGCAGTAGCCAGTGTATTGGGTGGGGTAAAAGAGGTGTTTGTGGGAACGTGTGTGTCTGGAGGTGCCACCATGACGTGGCGTCGGCGCGGGATATGGAGTGGTGGGGTGGAGGTAGTGTTTTTCTTTGTGTGCGGTAGTAGGCTAGTGTGAGTGTATAGTTGAGAGGTTCGTGGGATGGGATGATGGAAGCTGGTGTCTTGGAGCCACCCTGGATCTGCCTGTCCGCTTCCCCTGACGCCCGGTGGGTCATTTCTCGGGCGAGCGCGTGTGCGTGCTCATTTCCAGGAAGGGAGGCATGGCCAGGGGTCCAGACGATACGAATGAAGGGAAGCTTGGATGGATCGGAGTGTCGAAGAATGTTGTTTGCTTGGATGAAGAGGATTCCAGAAGAATATGCCCGGCAGGCGGCTTGCGAGTCTGTTATAATTGCCCAGATATCGTCGTCATCAGCTTCCGCGGGTCGGGCGGAGGGTGATGTGGGACACAGCCAAAGCTATGGCTGTTTCCGCGGCCACCCTGATAGAATCGGTGCATGCAGAGCAAGTTGTTTGCGCATTGCCAGCAACTGTAGAGGCCCCTGCCACTTTAGCGTTGGGGTTGGCTGGATAACTGGCTGCGTCGGTGTAAATAACATGTGGGTCCTGGCCGTACCGGCGGGCTAGCGCTTCGGCTTGGGTGCGGCGTCGGCCCTGGTTGGTGCATGTTCTTGGGGGAGCGGGGCAACTTGTAAACGTGCACGAAGGACAGGGGCGAGAGCCACAGGGTTTGGTGGGAGAGGTGACGACGGTTCGGGGTATCCCAGGCTCGCGAGCACGTGACGACCGGTGCGGGTGGTGCTAAGGCGGATAAGCTGACCATCTCGTTGTGCCTCAATAATTTCCTCTATCGTGTTGTGGACACCCAACTGAAGGAGACGTTGTGTAGAAGCGTAGGGGGGAAGTCCCAGGGCTGCTTTGATTCCTGTCCGTAAGGCAGTGTTGAGGCGCTGGAGTTCGGAGCGCAGCAAATTGTGGAAGGGGACTTGGTAGGCAAGGCAGGCAAGGATGAGTAAGGAATGAACTATGCGGAGGGTGTCTGCTTCCTTGAGGCCGGGGCGTCTGTTGGAGATACGACGGATCATGTGCGTGATTTGCGTGATTTGGGTTTTGAGTAGGTGAACTGTGTGCATAGCGCGGCCGTTAGACCGTAGATGGAGTCCTAGGACTCGGACTCGGGTGACGCAAGGGATCAAATTACTTGTAAGGTAAACGGATATTTTTGTCTTGGTTACTGGTCGCATGCGGAGAGGCAACACAAGAAGAACGGACTTCTCCGCTGCGCAAGACAGGCCCCCCAGAGAGGCATAGTTCAGAACTACATCTGCTGCCTTTTGCAGGGCGTCCTGTATTTATTTGGCCGTCCGCCACAGGTATAGAAGCTGCGCTAGACCACGTAATCAGGAAGAAATGTCTTAGGGACTAAAGCACTGGGGCAGAAGCGCCACGCACGGTATTACTTCTAGCGTGGCATTCACATTGCCGCCATACGTATGGTTCTCATTGCTAAATATCGTGTGTGGGTTTGTCACATATAGCACTGCAATAAAAGTGTCATAATTGTCAAATACCCTTACAAATGAAATAAGCTTTTTTGATTTGTTGATGTTGGATTTTCCCAAAATAAACGCTCAGCATCCCCTCGAGCGGTATTCGCAGAAACCGTTTCATTTCCTCTCGGTTCGCATTTTAATTAAAGCTATTGTTAAAAAATGCGATGGCTTAGCTTGGCTGTACCAGCATATACGGCTACGCCAGGAGTGTAAGATAAGGCTCAGCTTGTTATTCTTAGCTCTCCGGGTTGTCTAGGATTAGCTTGGTTATGATGCTTACTGCTGCTTCAATGACACACACACGGTATACGCATTATGTAAGACATGTATAGGTATCAAGCAGCTCTGCCGCAGCGTCACCAATCGCCCCAGAGCTAAGCTGGTTCCATAGGCGCACGGAGTTGTTGCTGCGATGCACGAGCCATCGGTTCCACACCCGGCCACCCCTCGCATGATCATCAAGTGGACCGGGCCGCCACGTGCGAACGGAGGTCGGCGAAGACGCTGGGCGCGTGGAGTGTGTGAGAGACGTCGGGCAGTGAGCAACGCTCTGTGCGCCGTATGACGTCACTGATCACGACTTGACATTAAAACATGTTCGTCGACAATTTAATCTGGCTTTTCCATCAGTCCCATCAGATAAGCTGCATGACGTAGGCCACTAAATCTTTGGTATTATTGCCGCACGTCCATAAGACGGCACATTTGTCTCATGGCAAACTCTTCTTAGGACGTTATCTCTGCGACACTTAAATGTTCGGATGTTTTCAAGAAATGACGGACTTTCTTTTTGTGTACGGTGACCCCGTGGTATGAAAAACAGTTATCAAAAAAGGTTGTCCTTAAAGGCAGAGTGAAGGCACGTAATAACATTGATAACATCACAAAGTCCTTAAAGGAGCCATGAAGAGAAAACACAAGTTTGGTTCATTCAAAATATTGCCTCGTTAGAATCATACTGACACCACTTTTAACGTAAACTTCGCTCAATTAAGCTACAAAATTAAGAAAAAAGGGAATGGCCATAGCTAATTTCCCGCAACAGAACCTATGATGTCATACCAGACAGCTCAGCAATTGGCGGAGGGCGGCAAAAGCAAACTCAAATTAGGCAGAGGTTATAAGCTTGCCGAACGAGCTATTTGCGCTTAATTTAAGGCACATTCTTTTTTAAGCATTAAGCATGGTGGGACAAACAGTGGAAGCCACGAAAGCACACGTAAACACAGAAGTACCGATGCGTACTGCTGTTGGTACTGCTTGTACTAAGCTTGGTTTAGCTGCACAGGACTGCGGGGCTATGGGGTTGTTTCAGACGATACTGGCCAATTGACGTAAGCTACGATGTCTTATTTGACCGTATTTGTCGAGCCAGCACCATGTTTCACGAAACGATTGTCTCCATGAACAAAGCAAGCAAGGTACAAATACGTTCACAAACAAACTAAAGGCAGAAAACGGCTTGCCGCGGTGTGGTGGCGCCATCTAGGTTAACTAACGGTAAACAATTAAGGCCCTGTGATGTCATTGCAGACCACAAAAACGCACGATTTAGCGGGAAAATCAAAATTTTAACTTAAGGTCATTATATTCTCAGTGAATAAAGCATCGTTTGGATTCGGAGAAGCGCTGGGGGCACTATAAAGCACGAAATCTATAGAATAACTCAAACTTGTGTTTTGTCTTCATGGCTCCATGAACCAGTATGCTTTTCAAGCAAGACTTACGCATTTCCTTCGTTTCAATTTGCAGCTCCTCTGAATACGGGGAGTACCCTGTTCCGTTGTTCTTGGCCCGAACCTGTTGGGTTAATAAAAAAAGCACTTTTTAAAACATGATGTGCCCAAATGTTAGGAAAGTTCAACATGAAAAACAAGATACATTCCGCAGAGCGAGCACGCTGCATCAAAAATTTTTTATATGTCCGCATTGTGAACAGAAGTAATTTGTTGGTTCCACACGGTAGACTTAAAAGCAAACGGTCTTAAGAAAACTTCATTGTAAAGCTAAAATACTTAACCACCTTAGTAATAGCCGTTATCAGGAAGTAACAAGCGTTGAAGTGAGTTCGTAGGTGACTATCACCCGTGACTATGACACACAAGATGAACGGTGTGTTGCTTATAAACTTCGGTCCTTGCGCCAGACAGAAAATTTACGCCTCCTGTCAATTGTGCAGGAAGTCTAGGGGTCTGTTTTTGCTGATATGGGATCATTATTCGGACCAGCGGCTGTACGAAAGCAAGACGTTGGTTTCAGGAGGAAACATTTCACAGACAGGTAAAAGTCAAACAAGTTTAAAAGAGAAGCTTCTTTTGGTCAAGGATTTCATGGGATAAGGCTGGTAACGCGGATGCAGCGACGTAGAGAGGGCATAGCTTAGCGAGGGGAAGAACAAGCGCCAAGTACACGTGCAGCGTAGTGGGTAGAGGGGGAGCGGGCACCGAGTGCAGGTGGGCGGAGCCAAGGCGCGGGTGAGAGCCCGCGCAGAGGCCAGGTTGGCGGAATCAACGAGAGGAGGAGATCAATCAGATAATTGGAGAGCGAGCTCCCAAGAGATGGTTCGGAGGAGCGCACATATACTGACGAGTGCGCTTGGCGGCCCGCTCTCAATGTTTAAAAAATTGCGCACTCTCCGGAAGAAGAAGCCCGTCGGCAGTGCCAGCGAGGGTTGCCGCACGAACGGGACTCGAGCTGCTGGCTTTGGGAAGTCCTCTAAAGCCTTGCCACTGGGGAACGCCAGGCAGCCGAGCTGTTTACATCAGCGTTCGCGAGGTCAAGTGAGTGAAGCTGGGACAATTTTCTAATGCAAAGCAGTATATGTCAACCCCCACGCCCTTCCCCCCAGTTTTCATTCCGGTGTCATCTATTTACTCGGTGCCGCTCCAGGGCTCCTCCTCTCTACCGCTGACACCTCTTTCACAGGTATTTCCCCCTTCGCCTCCACCGATGACCCTTTGAAAAGTTGCGCAGTCGGTAGCTAACGGTTATCAGATATTTAAAAAAATAAACAGAAGCATGGATGGGCGTAAAAAATGCACTGATGATTATACTACACTCCCTAATATAAAATTTGTGCGCAGCGCGAGCTCGATCACATTGCATTTCGGTCACGGTCTTCTCGGTCACGGTGCATTTCTGCTGCGTCGAAGGAAGTGTTCGCGTGATCAGCGAACGCACGGCGGCGTGCGCTACTCTGCTGCTACCTCGCAGTGCGCCGCCGCCGGCCAGCATGTTGCATATCGTGTTTGAACCTCCCGCGCAAACGTCAGGTGGTTTGGTAGCGGAGAATGGAACAGCGTCTGGGGAAAGTGTCAGGAGAAGGGCGCTCCTTGGTGGTGACGCATGAGACGTGTCAGAGAAAGGCAATGAGAGATGTGACGCCGTAGCCGCACGTGTCGTACCCCACCTCACCCTTCGCTAGTAAGATGTCTACGACGCGGGAGGGACACAGGCAGCTCCATGTTTATCTGCAAGAACAAAGCTTGGATCCTTCAGAGGTTCATTCAGCTAATTGGCAAGGAAGCATGCTCCATCGCAAATTGCGATAAACGTGTTTTGTTTAATGCACTCCGTAATCCGCGTCCAGCCTTGCAGGTCATCCGTCTTTACAGAGTGGATAGGCGCTAATTTTTTATTTTGAAGTCTAATTTCTGCGTCTTTTGTGAATTGTTGTATCCAGGTGTCCCCTTTTGAAACTCGTAATGCGCAAGAACAAATACACCTGTAGCTGAAAGTCTGCTCGGAAAAAACTTTTGGTTAGGCAACAACCACACCGTCTGTACTAACAGAAAACCTGGGGAGCGGCGAAGAATGCAGTGTGTAAGTGTACGATGCGGTTTCGAGGTACGGTGCAATTTAGAAGTTACGATGATGTGTGTAATGCAGCGTCGATGCTTAGCATGGCAGCGTCGTGTTTGGCGTCTTAGGTCTCGGCGTTTCTGCCCGCGGAGATGCCACCGTGGATGGGTAGAGGTATACAGCTTGGGTTTAAAAGTCTCGTGTCGTTGGACCATGAAGCCTTCTAGCGTGAGGCGTTGGAAAACGAGTATCCCAGTGTTTTAGTACCGTAATTACAAGAGATGATGACGTGAGACGACGACGACATGAGACGCCGACAGCCCGAGCCCCTAAGGTGCTTCGCCACTAAAAAACGAATGCAGCATGCTCATAAGATAGTCTGTGTGGGATGGTACAACGCATAAGATTAAGAAAACTGGACATGACATCTACAGTAATGTCTTATGACGTACAATGCAACGGCGTTACATAGACATCAAAGGAGCGTTTTGGAACGCAGTTGCTGCATTTACCCTTTATGCTTTTGAAGCAGTGAAGTTCAGCGAAGACAGCCAGACTACACGCAACGGTTTGTAATCACCGCTGCACAGAAAAGGCAAGGGATACCTGCCTGTTTGCAAGGGAAGGCAGAGGCCGTCTACGCTTTTGTTGCTTAAAATGTGGGGCGTGAAAGGTTGCGGCTGTGGAGTGTTCGTCAGTTTGAGCGAGAAAACAACAGTGTCAGTGTTTCCTAGTGCTTATTCTTTAGCGTCGTGACCGGAATGAACTTCATTGCGGCTTTTTTTTGCACAGGCAAAGGGAGATTGGCGGAAAAACTTTATTGTGTAAAATATAGTGAAGGTTTGGGAAGATTGGATGAACAGATGGTCGAGCCCAAGAGTGGATCCCACAGTGCAGGGCCCCAGATGCAGCCGGTCCTACCCTTGCCCTTTTAATCAGCTCATGCTGATACTCATACTGATATTTAAATAACGATCTCGTCAAAGCTGCCTCCCATGTCTCGATAGATAGAAAAGAATTATGTTATTTTTTAGTTTTTCTTCCCTAAAAATATCCTTGGATACCACCCGGTTGCGTGGAACGATGTTTACGTTTTCTTGTATCTCAGAACAGCTTTAAGTTAACGTCGGACGTCGCCTACGAAACGTTTGCGGGTATGCGTGATGGTTTTTATCGATCACAGGGTTTGCGATGCTTCGGCGTTGACATCTCCGTGTGGCACTGGGAAGGATGGTGGTCTTAGTAGTAGTATCAAAAAACGTTCGTCAAATTTTTCAAAGAGGGGAGTGTGGTAGTCGTGGTCGCTGGGAACACGGAATTTCAGTTTACGTGCATGCGCTGCGTCATTCGCTTCCAGACCCACGTGTACTAGTGTAGTGCGGTGTGAACTTCCATCATTGCAGACTGAAGAATCGTTAACAGGCCTCTTGGTACTCCGCGTGCAGCGAACTCCCTAATGGCCTTTTGAGAGTGTTTATGAATTAGGATGATATTCGCGTTCTTCCAAGATTCCGGTACAGTTGAGCTCATTAGACATTGCGCAAACAGGTGTTCCAGTTTTTCTAGTACAATTTGCCTGCCATCCTTCAAGAGGTCTGTGTTGTCTGATCCTCACCAGGTGCTTTGCCCCCTTGCATTTCTTTCAAAGCCTTCTTTACTTATTCTGTCGTTATTACTGGGATGTCTATCTTCTGTGAACTAATTTCTCGCAAGGGATTATCCTGGATGTCGCGGCTACTGTACACATCTGTATAGAGCTCGTCGGCTACTATAACTATTTTATGCCTATTTCTGATGACATTGCCTTGCATGTCTCGAAAGAAGCAAGGCAATGTGAAATGCTTGCCCAAGTACCTTAATGTTATAGAATCCTTGGCTCAGCATTTAGGATAAAGTCAATGTCATTTTTTGTTTAACCACTGGGCTTTGCCTTGCCTATTTTATACTTCTTTCGCTTGCGGAAAAAGGTTTCATTATTTTTCATTTATTTATTACGGCAAAGTCGACAACCAAAATCGACAACCAAAACCGAAGCTTCCAGTTGCATCCTCACGTCCTGATTTTGCCCAATTTGGCGATGAAGCCGACAATGCTATCGTACATTAAACTTTTATCCGATTCATTGCTAATGAACATCTTAGTAAAAGTGTCAACGACCCCGCCCCGTAGCTGGGTGTTGGCGTGTAAACCTGTGTTTCCTTTAAACTGTATTTTTTGTTCAACTTGCATAAAAATACTGCGACCATTTCGTTTATATTTAAAAATATACACTGCACTACGGGACATATTTTATGCATCAAAAATCAAACTGCAGGTTTCCTCTTTCGTCGTGCCCGGTAAAGCAGAGGATGTTGCAATCGTTCAACTGTTTCAATTCCTCTCCTGGTATCGTGACCTCGCTCAATCCTTTCACATCCCAACTTATACAATAAAGCTACTGTAGCACGAACAGCTAAGCAGCCTTCACTTGCTATCGTTCGAGCGTTATACCCTAGTTACACGACGGAAGTAACTGTAGTTAAGTTTAACCGTGGTTACTAAACTTTAACCGCGGTCATTGAAAACTGCGGTTTTAGCTGTTACACGCGAAATTCCAGTGTGACGACAGCAGTCACGTTGTTGCGAGCGTAGCAAAATTAAATTACAAATTTTTGATCTCACGATAAAAAACCAAAGAGAAGCAGTGTAGACAAAAAGAAATATCGTTAAAACAGTTGCTTCAGACCCAAACGCACCGCACTCGCGCGCGGCGAGTTATAGGAGAGGGGTTTCCCCAACAGCTCGCAACCGGTTTGCGTTTCTCGGCCCGGCTAGATGTTGGGAACTTGAGGCTTAGCATCGCTGTGGAGAATTGACCGCCGCTATCTCTACAACTGCGAACTACAATCCACAGCACAATTTTCCCCACACTAACATCCACTTGCTAGCATGTGGGGCTTCTTTTCCGCGATCAGATGGAAAACTTCTTTTCCGCGATCAGATTGATTTCGAATAGCGGCGACAATCTGTTGCTGCCGTTGTCTGGGCGGGTTCGAGCCACTTCCTGTGCCATGCGGGCAGGCGCGCCGGCGTGTTCGAAGGCACGGCGGACGGGCGCGCGGAATGTTTCCGAATGCTGAAAACGCGCCATGATATCCTCCTTTATCTATTTTTTTTTTGGCGAACGACGTGCGGAATTCACGAATGTAGCACTGCTTTTGTGGTAGTTGATCGGGTGGATCGGGAAACGAGCCGCTGCTTTCGCTCCAGTCGTTGTCAAGGGCAGTCGCGCGGACTGCGAGAGCGACGCAAAGAGCGCAAGCTCTTTTGGGGACAGCTTTGGTGTGCCCGCATATACTTCGTACGCCAGGCGATTATTTTTTCGCCTCCGCTGATGCGCAGCCACTTGCGTCCGAACTGACTTGCGTGATTTTTAACACTGCGGCTGCGGCGCCTGCGGTGTTACGAATCAGCGTGCCGCTGTGCTTCAAGCTTCGTGCAGCGCTCTGCTGCTTTGTGGTGGAGACTCCACTACGTGCGCCTTTCGAGTGGGCTCCTCTGTGTTGGTGACTCAGGCTTGCCGCGACAGCCATCGGATCCCAACACGCCGCAACGCTCCCGGGAAAAGCCGGATCGCTGGCGCCTCGCTGTCTGCGTGATTCAAACTTTGGTAGCGGCAAACGCGACGTGAGTCTACATGCCCGAAGGACGCGAAATACGGTTGCGGAGACCTCCTCTATCCCCTCTCTCGGACTAAGCGCGCGCCACTACTACCGGCCCCTCACAAACTCTGGAAATAGTGTTCTGTGTGTCTGTACCATGTCGCATCGTGTGCAAAAACCAGAGGGAAGGATTGCTTGACCGTTAGCACTCTGGGTATATATACGAGGCCCAAAAGCACAGCAGTTCATTCCTGTGGGAGCAGTGAATCAATGCTGTCACTGTGCTGGAGTCCTATACTGTAACCTCGCCCGTCGGGGTATTGTTCTGTCTTGCTTCGGCTCATCTCTCGCCATGCAGTAAACCAGTTAAGTTTGCCTTCGGGGTCTTGTCGTTATATTCTAGCCAGCAACACTTGCTGGCCGCTCGCTTCACCACGCTACCACTGGCAAGACGGAGACGATGGAGCTCGGCGCGGGGACGCCTTCCGGTATGCAACAGCGGTTATCGTGACCGAACTGAGGTGGGCAAGCTCGGTTTTGCGCGGTAACCATGGTTAGCGGGATAACCGCAGTTTCTACTGCCGTGTAACGCTGCTGAGCAAACTGGGGTTTTCTCTAATCGCTGCTTGCTTACCCATGGTTAATTAAGTGTGCCCGTCTAACTAGGGTACTAAGCGTAGCTATGTTCGAATTCCGGCGGCGGCCTGTCTGAACCGAAAGATTCTTAGCAACCCTTGCTCTATCGCTATTCTAGCTGCCGCGATAAACAGGTGATTTTCCGCTGCTAGGGAGAAGCAATCCGCTTGCGTACTCTTGTGTAATAAAGAGAAAACAATATTGCATCATGCAGAGCGGTTGATCAAGTTTAAACTGCGGTGTAGCAGGATAGAGCAATAGTTGAGGCAAGAGAAATTGACCGTTTATGCTCACCGCAAAGAAGTAGAGTTGGTTGGGATTGAGACCATTCACCGTGTAGCAATGCTTCAATTCACCCCTTCTGCCACAGTGGGCGGGCTGGAAGGCTCGCTCTGTTGATTGGCTTCGTTCTGTTGATTTGAAAAACTTCAACTGGTAGTGGTTTAGGACACCGTACGGAGGATAGGGGGCCTTCCAAGACAAAGTGACAGCATCTTGAGACAGTTGGGCTGCATCCAGCTCTGTTGGAGCAGGAGGATCTGGAAATAGTAAAGATACAGTGTTCTTCACAGAGTCATCCAGTATAATTCTAAACTCGAAGTTGACGTCTTTTCATTTTTGCTGTGTTTACTGATTTTTTTATATTTTCTGAAAAATCTGTATAAGTCTGCCGCAAACAAAGTTAAAGTTAGCCGCATAGGTGACAGCCTGGAATTTGAACAACCCAGAGAGGAGGCTGCGTATTGGAAGGGGTACTCAAACATGGATCGCATCCATGTTGTCAATAGAGGGATAGAAAAATCCGCAGAATAATCTAAACCCCTTTACATGGCATTTATAGACTACGCGAATGCGTTTGATTCAGTACGCGCCGCAGCTGTACTAAAAGCATTAAAGACCTGGTAATGGAGGAAACTTACATAATACTTCTAGACGACATATATAAAAAATGTACGAGCAGGATAACACTTCACAATCGAAGCGGTAAAGTCCTGATCTGAAACGGAGTAAAGCACGGAGATACCATCTCGCCAAAACTGTTTACACTGTGACATTCGGACATTCATACCGGCAGCCGACGGCGTGCACCCCGAAAGAGCTGACGCGCGTGCCATCTCGTGTTTCAGCAATGACCGTCCTTGGGCGACATTCCCATTCTGACCCGATGGTTCCCGCTGGAGGCGTCGCGAATGCACGCGGAGAGTCGAACGACGAACCAGTACCCCGCTATGCCTTCTCTCCACTCAACACAGGAGGGGTAATAAGCCCCGCACACCCCCTGATGACTCTCGCCACCATCCGTCGTCGGAGTCCGCCATAGAAACCATCCGAGACGCTCTCCCGCATCCTAGGCCCGGCCGAGATCGAGATGACGGTCATCCCTCGTACCTATATACGCATACCCCGAGCTCGCAGCAGAACCACCACACGATTCTGCAGCATGCTTTGGATACCACCACGCCCCGGAACGAGAGTCCCGAGCTTCGCAAAACTACATAGCAAGCGCACCCCGTGCACCCCGGCCTCAGAACGAAAGGCCCTTTCCCCGATATCCAGCGCCAGCTTACGAGTCATATCATCTCGCCGAGTTAACGCGTAGGCAACAGCCCAACTTCATTGTTAATAAATTGTTTCTACAGCCAAACCAGTGTTTTATATTTTCCCATCAACTCCGTGTGGACCCACCTAGTTGTTAGCGCGACGCCGTACCTGTATCGGGGGCGTAACAACAGCATATCTGGAGGGGTTATTCAGAAAGGTTGACTGGGGAAACACAGGATTAAGAATAAACGGATAATACTTGAGTCATTCGAGGTTGGCAGACGGGCTAGTCTTGCCGAGTGAAACTGCAGAACACCTAAAAAAAATGCAGCAGAAAAGCACAGTGCAGCAGAAAAGCACAGTACTGGAGCCAAAAATAAATGTGAATAAATCTAAATAATGAGGAATATGCATGCGAAAAACGTCCTCTTGAGCTTAGGAAAGAAAACGCTAGAAGAAGTAACAAAATACAGCTACCTCGAACTTCGTTAGCTACCTCGTTAGTGTCGACTTCAACCACTAGAGGCAAATCCGGTGCAGAATAGGTAGGGGTTGGGGAGCACTCGGCAAGCACACTCTCAAATAATGAAGACTATGCTACCTGTATCACTCAAAGATATGTACAACAAGTGCATACTGCCGGTGATGACGTATACGGATCTGAGGCTTGGCGCCTTATTAAACAACTGGAAAGCAGACTTAGATCGGCACAACGGGCCATGGAACGAATTATATTAGGAGTAACACATAGGGACAAGAAACGAGCATCCTGGATCAGGGAACAATCTAGAGTAGAAGATATAATAGTTCAAGTAAAGAAAAAGAAATGGACTTTGGCTGCTGGCCATGTAGTGAGTCGAAGCGACCACCGGTGGACAATTAGGGTAACAGATTGGATACCCAAAGATGGGTCTAGAAGAAGGGGAAGGGCAATAACACGATTGAGGGATGAAATAGGAGAAATCAGGTTGCTAACAGTGGACTCGAGCGGCGCAGGACAGGAGTAGCTGAAAGTAAATTAGAGAGGTCCTCGACGTGCAGTGGACCTGATTAGGCTGGTGTTGTTGATTATGATGAATAAATAAACGAGAATCCCGTTGCAGTATTTTTAGTTTGGTACCCTCGTGCGTATATTAACCTGATTGTATTCTAACACCGTAGAAAATAACTACAGATGTGAAACCGAAACTTAACTAAAACTTGATTGATTGATTGTGGGGTTTAACACGCCGACGCTATGCAGGCGATGAGGCGCGCCGTAGTGGAGGGCTTCGGATTAATTTTGACTACCTGGGGATCTTTATCGTGCGCCGAAATATCGTACACACGGGCGTTTTTGCTTTTCGCCTCCATCAGAAAAGCGGCCGCCGCGGCCGGGAATCGAACCCGCGACCTCGTGCTCAGCAGCGCAACGCCTTAGCCACTGAGCCACCGCGGCGGGTTTAACTAAAACTGAGACCGTTTGGGCAGGTTACGTTTAAAGAGAAAGCATGGTCGCTCTCTGTGCCGAAAAAGATTGTTCGAGGTTTCTTACGATATTTTTAGCACAAGAGCGTGAGCTTAGCCTCGCGAGGAAAACCTGTCATGTTGACTAACTAAGCCAACATAAACTAAGAAAATGTTGGGCCAGCATCTCCTTTGCTTGGCAACTCCTGATCATTCGCTTAACCACTCGCCTACTTAGCAGAAAGAGCGAGGTGGGTCTCGAATTGAACAGTGTTAAACCGTGCAGAATGTCCCGTGAATACACAAATGTATCTGATGTATCACTCCATGTAATATCACTGCACTGGAAACTTATAATCAATCCCCACCACGATGCCTAGATGGTTACTGCTTAGCGGCCAAATTTTATCGGCCGCTAGTATGCGGAAGCTACAAAAGGGGACGAGCAAGCATCGCGTCCGAGGCGCCTACGGATAGAGCAATAACGATCGTCGTCGTGTTAGTCGAAGCATGGAATCAAGCTATCTTTAAGCCATGTCAATGTTGACTTCCTTTTAAAATTCTGTACACAAGCTGTAATGAGATTACGGCAAGCTAATTATAGTATATTCCTTTTTGTGGTTACCGATAACGTATTTATTTGCTTTCGATATTGCATTGCAATCACTCACTTTTACGGGGAATTTCAAACGTGACTTCCTATTTTCGGTACTACTGTGTGGAAAGTGGGACACAGCGATTCCTGAAGGAAGCAAATGAGGCATTTCTTTTTTCAAAATGAGCCAAATGCACAAACCTAAACAAAGTGAGATAAAACTGCAGTGACAAGACAAACTCGACAATTTTCCCTTAGAAAAGAGGTGGCAAGAAAATTGGTGAGATAACACCCTGATAATGTGTACGCAACTCATTGTTCGTATCGAAAATGAGCTACATCCTGCTGTGGTACGGATCAAAATGAGCCAAATTGATTTGCCCAATGGGAATTTGCTTTTGGCGCGACATTTAGGAGTCTTTTTTACTCTTGGGGAGCTAGGTTATCATGAACTTTGATAACTATTAAGAGAGCAGCGGAAGATGTGTCCCCAGACCTCAACGAAAAAAACTCCCCCCACCTCCCCGAAGGGGATCGTGCGGAAATGCGAATGCATTGGGTGCACCGATGAGTGCGCTGCGGCAAGCAGTAACGGAGAGAGGCGTGCGCTCCACTGCATTTATATACATTTTCCGAGCGCAGCGAGCGGATAGAGGGTACGCGGACAGGAGAGAGAGACCCGCGCAACACGCCCGCCCCGCGCGCGAGCTCTCTCTCCCGCCGAGCTCCGCGATGCGAGCGCCCTCACACGCCCGAGCGCGCTCCTCCTCTCCACTCACTCTCCGCTACTCCGCACGAGCTCCGCGATGCGAGCGCCCTCACACGCCCGAGCGCGCTCCTCCTCTCCCCTTGCCCTCCGCTGCTCCCGCCCGAGCTACCACCTGCTCCGGTTGCTAGGCGCGCCACAGCTGTTGCTAGGGGCGAGGAGGAGCGCGGAGAGATAACACCTGCGGGCGCACGCCGACGGAGCACGACAACCCCCGACTGTAGCGGCGCGGGTCCGCCGCGCCGAGACGACGACGACGACGACGACGAAGGCAGAACTACGAGGCGCGCGCTCACGTGCGCTCGCGTTGGAGGAATGCAGCCGCACGCCGACGGAGCACGACAACCCCCGACTAAGAAATGCATTCGCATTTAAAAGCGAACAGAAGTGAACGATATGAATTTCAGAGACGTGAAGCAATAATTTCATCTTGTCTCACCAGTCCCTGCGGAGAAAATCTGCTTACTTATTCTGTTTGCTCCTATATTTAGCATTTTAGTACTTGACTAAGTAGCCGCCGTCTACTAGTCGTGGCAAATCCACCCCCCCCCAACTGTGGGTACGGCCACTTCATTAAGTTGAAGAACATATGAGAAGCTTTCTTGAGAAGCATTTTGAAAATACATGGGAAGGAAAGGAAGAGCTTGCTTACTTCGTGAGTGTCTTCAGGCGTGACCCAGAAAATGATCCTACGGAACAATTCGACAAGACCTGCTAATGCTGCCAAAAGGGCTCACCTGCTGTTCATGTATAGTGTTGTTGAAGCCCTGTCATATGTTAAATGCCTTTTCCGCCAAAATTACATCATGTCACTCTTGAAATCAATTTAAATAAAGTTCTCATAGGAATGGCGCTACAATTTGAATATTTCAATTCACCATCATCATCATCGTCCTATCTGCGCCCACTGAAGGGCAAAGGCCTGGATACAGTTAACTAGAATATTGTAGTAGTGGCAAAACAAAGGGCATTTTCAATGGGAGGCAGTGAGGCCAAAAAACCGGAAATACGCAAGGGGCACTGCCGTCGATGAAGCTACTTTGGGTGCCGCGTCACATGGAAAACCGTAGAGTAACAGAAGCGTTCGAACCATTTGGAACCACCCAATCCATTACCAGAGAAATGTGGCGGTGTCCGGGAATGGACCATATGGAGACTGGAGCTCGCGAGGTGTCCCTTACACTAAAGGATGGAGTATCGGTCTCTGATGTGCCGCATATGATGGACATTTATGGGAGCCAGTGTCTTGTACTAATTCCTGGAAGGCCACCTCTGTGTTTGCGGTGCAGCAGGATTGGGCACGTGCGACGGCAGTGCCGAACACCCCGGTGCAACGAGTGTCGCCGATATGGTCATACCGCAGAAAGGTGCGTCATGACATACGCAGACAAGCTTCGTCATGGCCAGGAATCAACTGCTGAAGATGACGTCTCCGCTCATGTCATGGATGTGACGGAGGTCGTTGACGCATCAGGTGAAGTTGGCCAGTCGGTGCTATCGGAAAATCCGGAGGCTGGGCCTCAAGATTCTTCGGCGGTGGATCGCAGGGAACTGGAGCCCTACCCTGTGCCACCTGATCGCGAGCGGCAGGATGATTCCCAGTCTAGTAAGCAGAACCGGGAAGAGGAAATGGACACGCATTCGACAGCTTCGAATGACGCTTCAGGGGAGGTTCATGCTGTGGTACCTTTACCTGCCAGCGATGATGACAGCAGTGATGCCTCGTGCGGAGAAGGTGGAGATGACAGTTCCGTTACCTTGCCGTCCGCATCCTGGGCGGATGCTGTGGCTCTACCAGAGGATGTTCCGGGTGGTAACAGCGGATCGGTTGAAGAGGCCAGCTCCTGCCGACGGCGAGGACAAGTCATCGAGCGCTGGCAAAAAGCAAGCGTCCAATGCTCAAGATTCTTCCGACATGGCTGTGGTGACTAGTGGTCTTGTGACGCGGGCTGGCTCCAAAAAGTCAGAAAATCACTGTCATCCAAGACCACCCGCAAGGGTGGCACATCTGGAGGTGAAAAGGTCGCTTGAGAAGCTCCAACAAAATGGCAAGTGTCACAGCATTTCACGCTGCCACACTTAACGTGAGAGGTCTAAGAAACAGGAGAAGGCAATACCAGCTTTTACGCCTCCTTAAACGGATGGGCGTGGACATGCGGCCATCCAGGAGACAAGCTCTGCAGTGATGAGGACACGGCGGCTGCATTAGAACCCTTTTTAGAACATTACAGCGTATGTGTTAGTCCCTCTGCAGGCTTGTCTGGTGGATGTTTTTTGGTTATTAGCAAGAAAGTTGAGTTTTCCAGTCTCTCCTGTAGTATAGATGATGCTGGGCGTTTTATTTGCTGTGACCTTGTTATGATAGGAGTTGAATGGCGTATCATATGCATTTATGCTCCAGTGAATTGTCGGGAACGTAACTCCTTTTTTATGTCACTAGGGAATTTTCTACGCACACAACGGAAAATCCTCCTCATGGGGGATTTTAATTGTGTCTGCTGTGAGCAAGACCGGTCTAGACCACGTTCACAATACGACCAAAGTGCAGCCACCCTGTCTGATTTAGTGCATGATAATGGTCTTGTTGATGTTGGTCAGGTAAAAGGGAGTACCATGCACTTTACTCACTTTCAGAGCAATTCGAATGCCCGTCTTGACCGCATATACATTTCAGCAGAAGAGATGCCTAGCATTTCTGACTATATTGTACGCCCGATCTTCTTCACAGACCACTGCATGGTATCTGTTTGCTTAGGACGAACAAGACCGCGTAGCGTGCTGCCTCAATGGGATCTGTGGAAGCTTAATACCTCTTTATTGGCCGATGGAATATTTTGTAAACGTATATCCGATTGCTTGACTAGTATTCTTGAAACACACAGTCTTTCTTTATATCAGAAATGGGATTTATTCAAACAGGAGGTAAGGGATTGCGCAATAGAAGAGTCGGCACGCCTTTCGTTTTTAAAACGTTTTTATGTACGGGAACTAACTCGTACATTGGTAGGGCTTCATGAACTCGAAGCGGTCAGTCCGGGATCGGGTGTAGAGGAAATTGGCATTGTTAAGGCACAACTTCAGCAATATGTTACCGAAAAATACCATGGCGCTCTAATTCGGTCGAGAACTGAAAAATTCTTTGATAGTTACCCCACTCGTCGTTCACTAAATGATGAGCGGGAGTCAGCACTTGCAAAGGAGGTAATCGAAATTCAACATAACGGTATTAAGTACACTGAAGCAGCTGAAATTGCTAGTGCTTTCCATGACCACTACAGCACGCTATTTGCGGGGTCAAGTCTATTAGCTCGGGGGCAAGAATTTAGTTCCCTCATTGATTTACTCCCAAAGCTGACAGACGATGAGTGCGCTCTGGTTTCTGGGCCTATTACACTCGAAGAAGTTAAGGCTGCCATCTCTGACCTCAAGACAAACAAGACCCCGGGGCCCGATGGTTTGAGCGGAGAGTTTTATCAAAAGTTCTCTGATATCCTTGCTCCCGTTCTGTTAGACATATTCACAGCAGCATACGACCATGATGTTTTGCCGCCAACCTTTTATTTAGGACACACAGTTTTAATTCCGAAAACGCAAGATGAACAAAAGCTGAAATCGGTTGACGGCTATCGGCCAATATCTCTCTGCAATGTAGATTATAAAATTTTCGCAAAAATTTTATCTAGGCGCCTTCAACTTGTCATCACTAGTTTAGTAGGACCTCACCAAACTTGCGGTATTAGAGGTAGGAGCATTCAAACAAACATACATGTTGCCCGTTCAATATTGGAGTGTGTGTCTGATTCGGCAGAGCAGGTGGCCCTTATCCAAATTGACCTTTCAAAGGCATTTGATCGCGTTTCTCATGATTTTCTATTCGCACTATTGGCAGCGGTAAATTTAGGGGATGTGTTGTTAAAAGGCATTCAGCTTTGTTACAAACAGTGCACCACACAACTGGTCGTCAACCGCGTTCTGTCTAAGCCAGTTTCGATTAAGTCGTCTGTTAGACAGGGCTGCCCCCTTTCACCCTTCTTGTTTGCCTTATACCTCGAACCTCTGTGCCTTAGTATTCAGCAGAGTGAAAGAGTACGGGGCTTTTCATCGCTATCCTGTGAGGTTAAGGTCCTTGCTTACGCGGATGACATTGCCTATTTTTGTGCTGATAAAAAAAGCGTTCAAGAAGCCCTTAATCTCACCAGGCAGTTTTGTGGCGCGTCTGGAGCAGCTGTGAATATGGAAAAAACAAAGGGATTTTGGTTTGGTGAATGGGGTGCGAAACCGTCCTTATTTGGTGGCATTACTTGGGATAAGGACGCACTTCAATACCTAGGTGTACCTTTGCACCAAATACGAAACACCGGGCCTCATTGGTCATTGGCACTCCAAAAAGTCAAGCGAGCCTCTCAGGCATGGATGGGGCGAGAACTTTCTGTGTTTGCGCGTGCGCACGTTTGTAATGTCTTCCTTGTCGCAAAGCTTGTTTATGTGCTGCAAGTACTCCACTGTGCGCGTTCTAAAGTACAAGCTCTACATAGAGTTTTTGCAACATTTGTGTGGGGGTCCCAATGGGAACCTATGCGTAGGGACAATTTGTTTCTTCCATTAGTGTCTGGGGGTGCTGGGCTGATACATTTGTTTGTACACCAGCTTGTATCTCGGTTTTTCTTCTATAAGGTGACGCATCATCCACTTCTGCTCAACGTTATTCAACAGCGCATAAGTTTTCATTTACCGTTTTTGCTTGTCTCCACTGGTGAAGTCAGTACGAAACCGCCATGGGGGTTTTTAAAGGAGGTGGTTGACACCTTCAATTTCCTTACTGCGAGGTTTTCCCTGCAATATCTGTTTACCCTTTCCAGGAAGGCTTTGACGAACACTTTATTAGAGAGTCTGTTCCCAGTGCCGGTTTATCGCCAGCCTTACATTGGCCACCATAAGGACAGTGTTTTGAAGCGGGTCACACGTATGTGTCTTCCTCCAAATGCAAAAACGTTTTTCTTTAAGCTGCATACATCAACACTCCCAGTGAAAACATGGTTGCGCGAGAAAGGAATGTCTATTCCTTGGTCTGACAATTGCCGTTTATGCAATCAACCTGAA
Source organism: Haemaphysalis longicornis (assembly GCA_013339765.2). Taxonomy (NCBI): domain Eukaryota; kingdom Metazoa; phylum Arthropoda; class Arachnida; order Ixodida; family Ixodidae; genus Haemaphysalis; species Haemaphysalis longicornis. Next base: position 77,900,529 of record CM023449.1, on the reverse strand, counting down.
ACCATTGATCATTGTTTTGTTTTGTGCCGGGATGCGGTGTTTTTCTGGGATGTGTTGCAACGAACTCTTAAAAAGGACATGGACATTACCCCTTATACAATTCGGTTCTTGCCTTTTAGAGATGTTACTGGAGTGCCCTATGATATGTTTGTTGTGATCGGATTGTATAGCTTGTGGAAGTGCCGCATGACGGACAGGCACGCGGAACCCCCTCGCCCAACGAAGTCCATTTTTCGGGAGCAAACTGCGTTGGTGCGGAGCATTTATGCGGCGCAAAGTGACCCACCAGAATGGCTGCATCTGTTGGACGCGTGCGTCTGCTTGCCAGAGTTTTAACGGACGGCTTATTTTAGCTGCAGTGATGTGCATCTTCTTGGATGACTCCTAACTTTCGTAGGCTGTATTAAGGGAAGTTTTCCATGCAGTAAAGAAAAAAAAAAAGAGGGTTATTAGTGTAGTGGATACAGTCACCGCCTGCCACTCGTTTGTCCCTGGGTTCGAATCCCGGCGTGTGCCCTTTTTTTTTCGAAACCATGAACACGAATAAAAGCAAATGCTGTGTGTTAAACACCGACTGATTTCAGGCTTGTGTTGATTAATGACAACAAAAAATCTGCAGAAGTCCACAGAATTGTCTACTAATGCCTGGCGTTCTTGTGCCACCTGTGTGAGTTCTGTGCAGCCAAATATGAGTTTAAATCCCGGCGTGCGCCCATTTTTTTCATTTTTAGAACCCCATGAACACGAATAAAAGCAAATGCTCTGTGCTGAACATTGACTGATTTAATGCTTGTGTTGATTAATTACGGCAAACAAATCTGCAGAAATTCACAGAATTGTCTACTAATGCCTAGCGTTCGTGTGACACTTGTGTTGAGTGTGAGTTCTTTGCAGCCAAATATGAGCATGAGTAGCGAAAGTCGTTGGTTTATTTTATTCTTTTTAAGTTTTGCTCGTTTCTTTTTTTGAATGATGCAAATTTTAGAATTATATTGATGAAGCGCCTTTAGTTGGCTGATAATTTTTTTTGCCGAATGTGCAAGGCCTACTGCGGAGTAGGACCGTTCACGCTGTTTTTTATTCGCATTTCGGACGTTCTTTTGCGGGCTTTTTAGTTTATTCTTCGGTTGTGGAAGGAAATGTATAAGATGCATATTTTTGATTTTGTGAGATAATGTTTGTGAAAATTTTTTTTTTTTTGTCTGTTTTTTTAAGTGCTGTCCGACAAGTCATCCCATTTACCTCATTGTAACAATTAAAGCTGTTTTTTTTTTCGCCAAATCTGCATTTCTGTGGAAATTCAGGGCGTTACAGAGTCCTGGCTGCGGAGGTATTCGGCAAAGAATGCTACCAATTACATTTTGGGCATAGAGAGTCGCATAGTCTTGCTCTCGGCCAAATGGTTGAGTGGGTTATGATATGGCGGTTCTACGTTTTCCCCAATTGCCAATGTCTCTCTTCCCCTACCAAAGGCGCCTACTTGTAAGAGATCTGGAATATTTGACTGAACTGTTCCCAAGCAGCTTTCGCTTCTCCAAGTTGCGCTCGGAAGAAAATTCATCCTCAAGACCTCGTATGACAAGCTCTTATTCGGGATAGCCTACATTTTCTGTGGCGTTATCAACCTGCCTTCCACCTCGCGTTGAAACAAAAAAGAAGTGGAGGGAAAGGAACATTGGGCCGCGCAGCCTTTGTCGCGGCAATGGTGACTCAGGGCACACGCGCGTTCAGGCTTAAATGTTGAGCTCTTGTGACATCCCATAGCAGGCGCGAACATTTTTTCTTCAAGGACAAATACACACAAAGCGTGATGGGCTCTACCTTATGGAAAAATAGTTTAGCCGGGGTCACCCTGTTTCCCCAAATAATTGGTTTTCTCGGGGTTGGATGGAAGATTGGCACGCCCATCCTTATGACGACGGAGACTTATTTTTTTAAAGCGATGCAACAAAAGAGAGCTTAGACTCCTACTTTCGCCACAGTTTGATCCGTCCTCATACAAAATGTTCGTGTCAGCGGCGCAAAGGAACGAAGGCGCGCCAACGAACGAATCCGTGTTAAGAAAAACAAAAGGTGAACCGATTACATGACTTGAAAAGCACATCGACTGCATAGCGAAGTTTTTTTCTAAGTTTTAAATTGGTTTCATTTATAGTTTCGTGTTTTCATTCGGTTTAAAATTTGTCGTTATGTTCTGAATCATCTTTAACCGCCCCGAGTTCTCAAAGTTTGCGTCACAATCTCCTTCCACCTTCCGGTTACAAATGCATTCGATCAGTCTCCTACACGTTACACTGCTGCTTGTTTCCTACGTCACTGCCGGGTTAAAGCGCGTGTTTCAGAGAGCTTCACGCTTCAACGCATTTGGAGCCTCTGAAGTCGCTATAAGCACGCACGCGAACAAAAAATAGGCGCACAGCCATCAACTTCTCGTTTTTATGATGCCTCGCGCTTTAAAATCATGCGCATAAAGTTGGCTTTGCCGCATGGTGTCTTTATGTGAGGGCATCGAGAGAGCGAGAGAGGGAGAGAGAAAATAGGAAGTGGGGGGGAGGTCCATAGGGCCGCCGCGACGTCCAGTGCCCGCGACGAAGGCCACCGAAAAATGTATGAAATCGTAACGTAATACAGCTGTGCTATGAAAAAGTACATATTATCCTGACCTTAAGTGTGGTTTAGGCATCTTGTTCGTGCGCTCCATGTATATGCAAAAAAAAGCCTAGTTGTCCCACACCGAGATTCCAACCAATGAATGCTCACTGGAAGGCGGACACTCTATCCACTACACTACGTCTCGTCCAGTATTCCGCAGCGGCGCCCCTAGCGGATTTCCGTATTTCTGGCTTCAATTTCCCTGTGCCGCTTTTGCCACTATTACAATATTCTAGTTCACTTTAGCCTGGACCTCCAATTATTCCGGTCGTGTGCTAGCTACGACCAATTTATTCCCGCAACCTTCTTGATCTAGATGGGCAGATGAGATCAAGAGATGAAGAAGAGCTTTCCATTCAATACGAGCCAAATGGAAACTTATTACCCTGATATTGCGAAAATTCACCGCATAATTTGCAATTACTTGGGGCCATAAAGCTGCCCTAGCTGACATGAAAAACATCATACAGTAGCTTTGATGATTTTGTTCGAGAAGCACAAGAGGCATTCCCCCCTACCCTCTCAAAGCGACGGGTCAATTCAGCAGCAGCAACGTTCAGCTGTTGTGCTAGCGCAGAGTGCATTGCGCAGAGTTCTTTCAATGCATTGTGAAAGACTTAAACAGGAGGGGTGAGGAGCGTTCACAAGAAACTTTTCATTGCGCGCGCCACCGTGAGAGAGGATCATCGTAGCCCGGGTTAGGAAGGTCGCCGCACAGCTCCGGTTGCCGGCCACTCCCCTCCATTAGGGGTCTGTTTCAATTAAACTCGTTCTCTCACTCTTTTTCTCTCTCGCGCTCTTTAATGGCAAGGTGCCTTCACGGAAAAGTTACTGTATAGTAAGCATATAGTCATATTCTGTAACCTCGTTTCGCGACATCACTTAAAGGCGAACTGCGATCCAATTTCCCCTCGGGCAAATTTACCTTAAACGTACAATACGCACCACCAAACCAAATGGGACATGACTGGTAGCCCCGTGAAATGCGCTGTTAATTAGTTAGAGACGCTTAAAATGAGTCCGCCGCAGGAGACGCTGCACATGCCGGCGGATCTCTTTAACAACCACGAAGCGGAAGTGACACCCCGGCAGACACTGAGCTTGTTCCTACGGGTAGGCAAGAGAAGTGGTTCAGTTCCGCTGGGCGCCCTTCTGCCAGGGCTGCGGAGAGGGCGAAGCGTTGCGCGCAGGTTTGTGCCCGCCTGCCGGCCACGTGCGGCCGCTCGCTCGCCGATGGGCCGGCTGGAACGTTACTTCAGCCTGGGCGTAATGGTCGCGCTCTTCTCAAATTCGGTTTCGAAATCTCCGCATTTTGACGGTTGTTTACGCTGCAGATAAGCGAAGTTCAGCTGTCACATTTTGTATTTTGCATTCTTTTTAGGCACGCTATACGGAAAAATACGTAACCAAGAGCTTGGAATTTTGAGTGCAGTTAGCCTTTAACTCTACATCGGTTTCAAAAACAATGGTTTCAAAAACCTCTGCCTTCGATCCTTATGTTTAAAAGAAATTTACCGTTAACAGAGTCACTTCTTGTTGTCTAACTGTGTTAATCAACATTCGAACTTCTATTCTTGGAGAACGGAAAACAGCTTTCTCCATTTTCTACATAATATCTGAAAGCTGTGGAATTTCGCGTATAAAAGTTACCCCCCCCCATCCTACCAAGGTGCAACCTGTTTTCCCCCTCAAGAAAACATCCTGCCGACGCCGATGCACTGATGTATGGATGTTTTGCTTTATATATGCCTAATGTTTTCTTTTTCCTGAAAAATGTCGACAAGTACGAAGTGTGTTCTCAGATATAGTGGTTCCGGAAAGTTTTTCGGTATAAACCTCGCGCTACAGTATTCCTTTAACGTTTGGCCGGAAGGCGAAAAAGGATGGCTGAATGGAGTGACAGATAGAGCGACAGACAGACAGACAGACAGACAGACAGGCAGGCAGGCAGGCAGGCAGGCAGGCAGGCAGGCAGGCAGGCAGAAATTTTTGTGTTTAAGCAGCCCAAGAAAGACTCGTCTTTAAAAGGTTGCAAGAAAGCACCTCTCACCCGCTGGCTCAGTCCTGAAGTTCAGGGAAGCGTGCTTCGGTGAGCGTCCCGCTTCATTCTGGGCGAACACTTTGGCTTGGTACTGCGTGTATGGCACAAGATCTTGGTATGTGAAATAAGGGTAAAGAACATTCGTCTTGCGAAGTTCATCCTCCCAGGGGTCATTGCTTTCAAGCTCCAGGTAGTAGGACCGGTTGGCCCCGTTGGCGAAGTTGCAAGATACCGGCGACCACCCCAGCGTGTAATGGCCGGTCGCCGTCCGTGAATGGTGAAAATTCGTCGGTTCTCCTTCAGGAACTGCAGAAAAAGTGCCCGTATGATTTGCGTACAGACGTTGTGGATGACGCAAAACGCCAGAGCTGATGACGACAGCTGGCAGGCGTATGGGCATACAGTAAGGCCGACATACAGTTATGCACTATTGTTCAATAATGGACCAAACCACGGGAACCGATAATAGTACACGTTGGTCCTTTTGAGTAAAACGATCACGAATTTAATTTGCCACTTCTTCGGTAATATTGGGTAGGCTCGACTTACTAGCACTGGATACTACGCGAGTAGACCATGGACATACCTTCTACAATAGCAATAAATTAAAAAAAGTGAGTGCCTGATCTGCTCTCGGGCAGCTCGCGGATAGTCCGGGTACTGGCAACCAAGAATGCCCAACCGTTAGTTGTCTAAACAAGAGGTGTCATAATACCGCTCCTTTAGAGATGTATCGGCGCGGTATTATATTCACTCGTGTACTCGACCCCGGAATTACTCATAAAAAACCTGAATGGGCTGAGCTCGGCACAAATAAATTTACATGACAAAAGGTAAGATCTACTAGAGATCGCCAAGGCGGCACAGCCCTGGGTCTGTGGCTGCATTCAATGCGTTGTTTTCGTCTAATCATTGAAAAATCTGAGCGTCTCCTAACAATTTCTGATACCAGCGAAGGCGCAGTACCCTCAGCTCCCTTTAGTTTTGCCTCTGTCATTCATAGCGTCAGCAAAATCTAGACCTCTGGCTTTCGTTTGCATGCTGCCAAGAAGGTAACAGCCGCGCAACAAGCTGTGGCTCCCTGCTAATGGGTAATCCACCTCCTTCAGCGTGTGGTCACTCGTCGCTCGGGTGTCTCCGAAGGCAATGCGTGCCGAGTTACCTGTTGACTGGCCTTCAACTAGTGCTTGTATTCCATCCCTTACATTCCCTTAACTGATACGCAGCTTATCACCCTCAAAACCACTGCTGTAAGACTCCACAAGGCACCAAGAAACCTTAATATCCTGTCTCGACATCCAAGCTATTTTCTACGGGCCTTTTTTATTCCCTAGGCGCTCTCCTCAACGTCCACTGTGATGCCAAGCTTTCCCGGACCTCTTTTGTCTTTCAGGGTCAGTGGTTACTGACTCAGGCAGAGATACCTACCATTCCCGTCTCTACCACTACATTTCCCGCCCAAAGTCCGTCTGCCAACCTTTGTACCCTGTCCCCTCCATGCAGCATCTCCCCTGTAGCAGGCCGTCGCCATGTGGCCGCGCAGTGTCATTCCGATGTTTTTGCAACCCAGAGAACCGCCTGCACAGGCTCCTTCTTTCTGGCTCATCGTGGTTCCTGCGGCTACGTTTTGAACCACCCCCCCTTCGGGAAACTGAAACCCACTCTTCCAGCCCTTACTTCCACAGCCCAGATCAGTGGCATCAAATAATGAAACAAAACAGGGGAAATTCTTACTATTCTTCCTATATAAGACAGAGAAATATAGCCGTGGCCATGATTCGAAGAGAGAAAAAGCGGTTTTACTGTGCACGAATTATTCATTCAAGAGGAAACAGCAAACACCTTTGGGCGGCCATGAATTCTATCATTCGACCTAGCGTTCCCAAGAGGGTGCTACCCATTCTACAGTGCTCAGCCGATAACCAAGCCTTAACTAAAAATTTTAACGAACGCTACTGCGCAGTCGGCACGAACCTGATAGCCGGGATGCGTGACACTGAATACCTTCCCTTGCCTCAATGGCATGAAGTATCTTTTGCATTTTAGGACAAGACATGCGTAAAAGTGATATCAACCGCCAAACTGCTGCTATATTCCATCACCCCATCAGCAAGGTTTTCATGAAGCTAGGTCTACTACATCGGCAATAATTGGTGTTTCAGACATAAATAATGATGGCCTTAACAACAATGAATATCCATCTGGTATTTTGTTGACATCAAAAAAGCATTCGGTACCGTTTACCACAATATTTTATCCAGTAAGTTAAAACGATATAGCATTAGAGGTGTGGCTCTCGACTCCTTCAAACGTTTCCTTAGCAGTCGCCACCAAGCCGTAGATATAGACCAATATACCTCAAGCTTAAAGCAAATAAACATCGGAGTACCACAGGGATCAGTATTAGGTCCCTTGCTATTTATACTGTACATGAACGACTTGCCTGATTGTCTACGTCGTGAGCAAGCTATTATGTACGCAGATGAAACGGCAATATTAGCAAGATACAAATCGTTACTGGATGCCGAGTGCACTATGAATAATGAACTAGAAAGTATTCACAAATGGTTTGTATTTAACAAATTAACACTGAACACCTCTACAGCCAAATATATTGTCTTTCGGTCACCACATAAAGCACGCCATACAATACGAATCGCAATGCGCATACGGGATAGCGAAATTGATCGTGTTGAAACAATCTCCTACTTACGTGGAATTCTAGACAAACCATTTAACAGGAGGCCGCACATTGACAATCTTAGAGAAAACTGTCTTACGCTTGTTTGATCCTGACCAACTGTCTTATGCTTGTTTGATCCGGGCCAAAATTCGTCGCCGCTTCGATTTTCAGACAACGCGCACTATATTGTAACAAAGCCCTAGGTGACGCAGCTGCCTTTAAGGAAGAACAAGTTTATTTTAGCGAACTTGTGCTCCCTTAACAACTAAAAAAACACAGGCGGCGTAGCAGCAGTCCACAAAGTGACGTGCGTAGGCGAATGTCTGCGAATCGAATAGCGCGGCGTATGGTCTGCGGGCATTTATCTCCATGCGCGAGTGTTTCTAGAACCGTCGAATTACACCCAGAACACTGGCGATCAAATAAGATTATTTTAGGCTGGTGAGGCTATTTGAAAACACTCTCCCTATCAAAGCAGATAACACGGGCGGAAATAAATAAAGAATGGAACACGAGCTTCACTTGGCACACAGATAACACTACCCGGCGCAGCCTGGGAGTAAAAACAATACATAAATAAACAAACCCAATGCATGGTTCGCGGCATTACCCTCCTCTAAGAGTACACCTACCCGACGCTAAAATAAAACAACAGTGCCGACAAACAACACCAACAACAAAAGTCCGTCATTTGCGTAGTAAGGTTTTAGACGAACCACGTGGAACTTGTCGGGACGCGCGCGTCGTGGTTATGTTCAGGAATTACCCTGGGGATCACCTAGTAGGTAAGTTGCCCAACGCGTCGTAGAATTCGGTAGGGTCCGATATACCGTTGCAGAAGCTTTTCACTGAGTCCGCGTCGCCGGATAGGAATCCAAACCGACACACGCTCAACTGGGTGGTACGTACTCGGCGTCTCAGCATCGGAGATTGCATGCAGCGTCCGGCATCCACCAGCTGCTGGTTCGTTGTACGAACTCGAGCGAGCTGGCGGACCTCCTCCGCACGCTGAAGGTGTCCTTTGACGTCGGTGTGGAGGTCGTCGTCTTCTGCATGCGGAAGCATGGCATAAAGCATCATAGTCGGCCGTCTTCCGTAGAGACGCTCTAACGGTGTCATCTGCGTAGTTTCTTGGATAGCCGGGTTGTACGGAAACGTGACATACAGGAGCACTCGTCCCAAGTTTGTCGGCGTACATAGACAGCATATCCACGATTGTCTGTTCATACGTTCGTTAGTCCGTTCTTCTGGGGGGTGTTACGCCATCGTTATACGGTGATCCGTATTGCTGTAGCGTTAGATTCCTTGCATAAGCTCCGCCGTAAAGCCATTCCATGGTCCGTGATTAGGTCTTCGGGGGCTCCATGCCGCAGCATAACTTGGTTTATGAAGAATTTCGCGACTTCTTGTGCAGTCCCCCTTGGAAGACGGTGGTCTCTGTGCAGCGCGTCATGGTAGTCTGTCGCTACCGGCACATTTATTGTTCTGGGATCATCACTTAGGGAACGGGCACCGAAAGGTCCATTCCAGTCTGTTGGAAGGGTCTCGATGGGACGGTGACCAGCTGCAGAAGTCCGGTGGGTCTAGTCGGCTCCGTTTTTCGTCGCTGGCAGTCACGGTAGCTCCGGACGTAGTGGATGACGTCGGATGTAAGGCGGGGCCAGTAGTACTTCGTCTTGATTTTTCCAATAGTGCGAGCTGTGCCCAGATGTCCGTAAGACGGGTCGTCGTGGCATGCTTCCAAAATTTCGTCACGAAGTCTGCGGGGATGACAAGAAAATAATTTGTTCTCGTTCCGGGGTCGAAAAGATTCGTCACGAAAACGGAGATTTTCAGGCTGAATGCTGGTAAGTTGCGTTTGAAAGCCCTAGGCACAACGACGTTGTGTACTTCGAGGTAGTCGATTATGAGACGTAACTCGGGTTGGCACGCTGCTGGACGGCTAGGTCGCTCTCAGTCCGGACTCCGAAGAACGCGCTGTCTTCATCGGAGTCTTGCGGTGGTTGGTCGGCTGGGGTGCGAGACAAGCATAAAGCTAAAGGGCTATAATATAAAATAAAAGCCCAACCCGTACCACATACGTATCAGTCGTCGTCGGAGTGTTTGTTGCCAGATTTATTGAAGGTTGCAACGTCGAATTGTTGCAGGCGCAAGCTGCACCGCCAAAGACGGCCGAAGGGGTACTTCAAATTGGCCAACCAACACAGCGCATGGTGGCCGGTCACAACCTTGAATGGTCTCCCACACGCGTATGGCGAAATTTTGAAATGACCCATTTATAGCGAGGGGCTCTTTCTCAGAGGCTAAGTAGTTATTCTCTTCTTTCGACAGACCACGGCTGGCATTGACGATTACTTTCTCAAAACCACTTTGCTATTCGTCGAGGACGGCACCGGAGCATATGTCACTGGCGTCCGTGGGCATTTCCGTTTCGGCGTTTTTGTCGAAATGAGCGAGCATGGCTGGGCATTGAACGGGTTGTTGCAGTTCGCAGAATGCTTCCTCTTGGGCGTTTTCCAAGCTTGAAGGGGTGCTATCTTTCATCAAACGTGTGAGCAGCTCTGCAATACATGCGAAGTTTGCGAAGAAGCGCCGGTAGTATGCGCACTTTACGAGAATCCTTCGCACGCCCTTCTTGACTTTTGGTGTTGGGAAGTTCTCTATGGCTGAGGTTCTCTCCGGGTAAGAAAGGACTCCCGCGGCGTTGACGACGTGTCCCAAAAACTTCAGTTTCTGGTACGCGAAGGGCCACTTTTCAGGCTTCAGCGTTAACCCCGATGTACAAATGGCCTCTATTACAGAGTCCAACCTTGCAAGGTGTTCGCCAAAAGTCCGCCGAATACCACGGCGTCGAGCTTTACGAGGCAGGTGTGCCACTTCAGGCCAGCTAGCACAGTCTCCATGACACTTTGAAACGTTGCTGGCGCCGTGCACAGCCCAAACGGCATCACCTTGAACTCGTATAGCCCGCCCGGAGTTATGAAGGCAGTCTTCTCTTGGGTTCCCTCGTCCACTTTAATTTGTCAGTAGGTGGTCTTCAGATCCATCGATGAGAAGTACTTCGCGTGGCAGAGGTGGACGAGGGCGTCGTCAAAACGCGGCAGGCAGTACACGTCCTTTTGGGTGATTTTGTTCCGTCGCCGATAGTCAACGCAGAACCTTAACGTCCTGTCTTTTTTCTTCACGGGTACTACTGGCGCAGCCCAGGGGCTTTTCGATGGCTGTATACTGCCGTCGCTGAGGATGTCTTCGACTTGTGTTTGGATGACTTCCCCCTCTTGTGAAGACACGCGGAACGGTGACTGTCGGGTAGGTCGGGCTCCATCATTGGTTCCATCGTCTGACGTGGTTTTGAGTTTGACGAAAAACAGTAGCTGTAGCGTCGCAGCAAAGCCAATAATTTGTTCCGTTTCCTTGAGTATGCGCAGGGCTTACGTCGAAGAGATGCGTAAGCTTGAAGGCGTCTTCTGGTGCGCGTTCGAATTCGGCGACCGCGACCACTTGATTCGTGCGTTCTCTTCGAGGAACTCAATTGCAGCGCCCTTGTTTAAATGCTTGTACTCCTCGGTAAAATTAGTGACCAATTTTCGTAAAGTGCACAGGGTTACCTGTGAAAGCTTCCCAAAACCAATTTCAGTTTTAGTTTGAATCTCTCTGGACGTTCTCGCCTTTGCGCGTACCTTTTACTCCTCTGATTTTCCTCACCCTTTCCCTCTCTCCCTCCCCCTCTGAGTGTACGGTCTTAACTGAATCCCACACCACTCTGCTGCACATACAGAACCGCGCCCTACCCCATGCACACCAACTGTACGCCAAACGACCCGTTTTCGGACTAGAGCCATCCACCGTTTTACTTCATTGGGTCCCTGGGCATAAAAGAATTGATGAGAATATGTTGGCACATCAACTCGCCTTCGATACTGCTTACCAGGTACAGTTGAATCCCTCTCTTGAGCCTTCGAAATTATGTGGGAGGCTCACCCTACGCTGCTCATTAAGGTGGTCAACCACCAGCTTCGTCTTGAGAAAGGCATAGAACCCCGCCCTTATCTATCACTCACTGCGGCAAAGTCTGAAGTTCTCCGGCACATCCAAACGTGTTCTCGATGTTCACCTATCTTTCTATCGCTATCGATCCCACCTCTCGTGTCTTATGCCTACGGTTCGTTGCACTGGATGATAACCCTTTATTGCAGTGTCCGTGTTCATTTATTTCATATTATTTGTGTAATTTGAACTACACTGATGTTGCTGTGTGTCTCGTGCAGCTGTCCTACGGTCCTAGTCAGGCGATCATCGGTTAGTCTTGCATAGTGCTGTACGGTGCAATAAATAAATAAATAAATAAATAAATAAATAAATAAATAAATATAAATAAATAAATAAATAAATAAATATAAATAAATAAAAATACATAAATAAATACTATAAAACTTGAATGACTCTCACGCCGGTTGCGGAAGAGTTCTCACCGGCAGCAGTTGTGTCGAACGTCGTATTAAACGGGCGCCCCGGGAGAATTGTCTCGGCGGTAACGGAGACTTGGTACTTGGTGTAGGGACGCAGGGCTGTCAGGTTGACGGTCGTGAGCGAAGCGGGCACATCAACTTTAGTTGGCGTCTGCTCCAGTTGATGGCAGCCCTGGATTCGGAACGCCAAAGGCTTGTACAGGACCCAGTAGCGGCGAAGGATTCCGTTTGCTTCCTGTGGAGGGCCCCAGGAAAGCAGTGCCTCCCGAGCTCCATCCTTCTTTAACTGCACGTGTGAAACCATGCTTGGAGCTGGAAGAACATAAAAAAAGTTCAGATAGCTTAGATGCTGTTTTTTGTTTGTCGTTCAATTGTGCACAAAATCATCTCGCAGGAAAAGAATGATAATTTCTGAACATTGAACTGGACACAATACTAACGGAAACGTGCAACACACGGGGAGAATGGTTTAGCCGGCTCAATTTAGTGACACATGCCCACTGTGAAATGAAAAACCCACTCTCTACCACACCACGTGGAAGCGCCAAACCACAACGGCTGTCCCAAAATGAACAACCGCAAGGCGGTGCATTGGGAGGCTCTGCTGGACAGCGACTGCTGCGAAGACCAGATCGGTGTGACTCGGCTGTCACCCAAACAAGAGGAGGCCGTCGGAACCCCGAACCAAGTGTATTCCATCCCTGCTGACCCCGTGGGGAGCTGTAGCACGCGGCACAAGACTCAGGTGGAGTGCCGCCCAACCACTCAAATAAGACGTAAATAACCGTTTTACCAGTCAAGCCCCTTCAGAGAAGAGAAAATACCATCTGCAAGGTAAGTTATGGGAACTGTGGCTCTGTACAAAGAGAAAGGTCGCGCCCAAGAATGCCGGAGCGTATCTAGAGGAACAAAGCTACGAGAAGAGAAAAAAGTCGCCTGTTTTAATCACGGCTTTTTAAAAGATGAGACGGTATTTAAAAGTGTTTCCCCGATATTCACAGCAGCTGCCCTGCCTGGTTTGGAGCCACAGGAAAAAAGTATTGTGTGCTGACGGCGCAGACTAATGCGTATTAAAAAATTCCCCAGTGAACGCCGCGAAGATGGTGGACCCATTCTCTATAATGTATTTTTGGATAACCGATTGCATCGGCATGTTTGTGTTGGGGCAAAGCAACCTTTTGAGAAAACCAAACATGCATTTAGTCTTCATGGTCCCCTTAGAACAGCATTTATGTTCACAAAAGAGCACTGTGGAATTTTTGAGTACCGGAGTTGCAACATGCTCCTCCGCCAAAACCACCGCCACCCCTGCCCGCCGTCGTCGCTTCAGCCGTGCTTCACGCAGTAGCTCGCCGCTGGCGCTCTGCTGTGAGATGCAATTTTTCGCTCTCTCTGATTCGCCCTTCACAGTTACCAGGGTCTGTAAATGAGAGAGTGTAGCAACTTCATCTATAAACCCACCCAATCTCTCTTCCCCTACTTTAACTGCTCTCCATCCTGGATTTTTTCGCGCATGCGCTGGCGTTGCGCTGGATGAGTTTTCTGGGACCGCCAGATTTTCCTTTCGTCTTACCTATAAAGCTTCGCGCTAAAACAACGTGCAACAACACTCATGGTTTTGTGAAATCCCAAAGTTGCAAAAAATATGTCATGCGAACATTTCGAATGTGTGAACGTTGTGTGTCAAACTTCTTAATGTATGCGAGAAAAAGAACATAGCATAAGCAAATAAATGAAAAAAGGAGTCCCAGGTGCTCGGACCACCTAATGAACCAGCGAAGGTTCTACGTACGGGTGGTGTATACTGGTGTGTTACAACGCGGGGTTCATTATTTTTTTAGGAGCAAGGCAGCTTACGGGCTCGGGCTGTGGTTGTCTCCTGTCGTCACGGTGAACCAAAGTTGTCAAACGATGATAAAAACAAGTGTACAATGAATAAAACTGGTTCAAAATAAACTTACAAGATTTAAAATAATTTAAAATACGCGAATAATGAAGATTCATTTGCATTAATAACAAAAATTTCTGAAATTCCTTCTCGAAATTGTTTTAAGTCGCCAGGTTTTCTCCTGTCGAATTTCTTCTTACCATGCTGCGGCGTGTAACACGAAGACAACTTAAGGCCTGTCTGTCTCTCATTTAATCGCTTCAATCCGGTTCATCGCAAGAGAGGGCGCCACCGCCTCAGCAAGCGCGCGATCGCTCCTCCCACCGGCTCTTCCCCGGCGCTCAATCAGCGCGCGCAGTGTGGCAAGAGAGAGGCTTACAATGTCTGATAAAACTTATTCACTACATGCTTCGCCCCTCCCCAGGTTTCACTTCGGTGGAGATGGCTCGGGATTCTTTTTTATTATGCATTGCGAGGTTCTGGTATCTCCTTTTGTTCCCGTTCCTGCTCGCAGCGTCACCGTTTGGTAGCTCCATGCTGCTTCGGTGTGCGTCTGACGCATGGCCTACCCATTTTGAAGTAGCGTGCAGACGGTGTTGGCCATTGACAGGTTGGCGCTGTGTGTCCCGCACTCGCGACCACTCCCGCCCGCCGTTATCGCTTGATATAGGCTCCACGCAGCAGCTCGCTGCGTGCGCTCAACGCAGCGAGAGAGATAAACCCAGCTGCACCACCTTCGCATACGTCCAAACCCTTTCCAATGTGCTTTTTAAATAATTCTTTTCTGGGTACCAGTAATTTTCTGAGTACAAAGGAGATGTACCATTTGATTTCGCCTAGCACAATAAAGCTTCGGTTTAAAAGAGCTTTTCTTGTTCAAACCGCCGACCCAAACGTGATACCACATTTTTCATTTGCGCAAGATTCCGTACCGCTTATTTATGAACATAATTGCTCTCCTAAGTGACCACGAAGGCAAAATGCATGTTTGGTGCATTTCAAGTTGCTTTGCCCCAATACAAAAGAACCGATATCATCGGTAACCCCAAAATACATTACAGATATTAGAAAAAGGAGATAAAGCCGTGGCGACACATCCACGTTCTCGAGGGGTATATAGGACATCACAGAATGCTTGCTTGCGGAATTGGCGGCGGCTGACCAATACTACACCCAAGAAGCATGACTGCGATTGTAGCGGTGCCTCTACCTCCACGTCATCATAACACTTCAATGTAACACGCAGTTAACACACTAATTTTTCAGCGTCCCCTCTATTGCGTCACTGAGAAAGCACATAGGGCAAAGTTGAAAAAAACGTTTCTTAGTTTCCTTTCTTTTTTTACGTAAAAACGTCTCCAAGATTCCATCAAAATGCATTCTAATATATTTTAATAGAATGCGTCTTCATGGATCGGTCTATCAGAAATACACGAAAAATCTACATATTTTACATGTGAAGCTTCACTTCATAGATTTTGGTTCGCAAGCCAGCCCACTAACAATGCACGTTACAAGAATTTCAGTATGTATGTATGTATGTATGTATGTATGTATGTATGTATGTATGTATGTATGTATGTATGTACGTACGCATGTATGTACGCATGTATGTATGTAGGGAGCAGTTGAACTTTTGAAGATGGTAGAGAACACAAGAAAAGAAAACTTTGAACAAGGTAAAAGCACGATTGTTGCCAACGTTTCAGCAAAGAGACTTGCTTTCGTTAGGGCAATTTCGCGTGGCTGGCACGCTTTATATAGGGGCAGGTGCCCAGGTGAGACGGGAGAAGGAAAGAACCAAGTGAAATTGAGAAAGCGGATTGGTTTGGGAGTATGTCGGGCGAGATATTGAGGGGCAAAGAAGGTTGTATAGTTTAAGCCGCGAAGTAGGTCACAGGGAAGTCAGCCGGTGGTTGATATTCGGGGAATTTTTGGAGAGAAAGGATGAGAGGGTATTTGTTGACCCACCGCGGGGCATACGGAAAAGTTCTCAGAACTGCCTGAAGCAGACCAGGCGTTGAGAGTGGGGTCCTTATCAGAAACTATCTGCAAGCCTCAGGTCAAAAGAAAAGATAGAGAAGGGGGGAAATAACTAGGTCAAGGAAAAAAAGAAAAAAAGAGAACAGGGAGGGAAACCACACAAACCCCACAATTTGTGAATTAAATATGATTCTCAGGGACAGGAAATACCGAGAATCCTATTTATTTCAAATTCAACTCCATGGAACCTACTGGAATTAATGCGTCTAGGGGCAACTTGGAATCCTTGTGATATTCACCGGGAATACAGAAATAGGCAATGCCTTCAATATACCTTATCCAAAGACTAATACGGCTACCTCTGGTCCTTACCTGGTCACCTAATTTCTTTTTTTTTTTCATTCCTTAGCGTCTAGCTTAATACTCGCCCGCATCCCTCCGACCTTTGCTTTTCGAATTCCATTTTATCTATTGTTTTCTCACTATTTTTTTTACTCCGCGTGGTCTTGTGCCCCGTACGTCACTCTAACTTTATCTTTTCGTTTTTGAGTTTCAGGACAGGCCTGTTCCAGGAGTGTTGCCGTGGGTGACACGTGCCATTTAAGTTGCCGGGTCATTGCTTTTTCTTTTGTGTGTGGGTTTGAGTGGTTTCCCTCCCTGTTTTTTTTCCTCTTTTTTTCTTTTTTTCCTTGACCTAGTTATTTCCCCCCTTCTCTATCTTTTCTTTTGACCTGAGGCTTGCAGATAGTTCCTGATAAGGACCCCACTCTTACCGCCTGGTCTGCTTCAGGCGGTTCTGAGAACCCTTCCGTATGCCCCGCGGCGGGTCAACAAACACCCTCTCATCCTTTCTCTCCAAAAATTCCCCGAATATCAACCACCGGCTGACTTCCCTGTGACCTACTTTGCGGCTTAAACTATACAACCTTCTTTGCCCCTCAATATCTCGCCCGACATACTCCTAAACCAATCCGCTTTCTCAATTTCACTTCCTTCTTTCCTTCTCCCCTCTCGCCTTGGGACCTGCCCCTATATAAAGCGTGCCAGCCAGGCGAGAGATTGCCCTGACGAAAGCAAGTCTCTTTGCTGAAACGTTGGCAACAATCGTGCTTTTACCTTGTTCAAAGTTTTCTTTCTTGGGTATGTATGTATGTATGTATGTATGTATGTATTATGTATGTATGTATGTATGTATGTATGTATGTATACCACGCCGCCTGTATAAACATTGCCTAACGCGTCGCGCGCTTTTCAATGGGAAGGGTAGGGCGCTTAGTTCAGGCACTCATCCGCTATGTGGCGCGCGCCGGCGGTCATCCCGCTTTACTCACTGCTCGCGAGTAGCAAAAGCTGCACCAACTTCTACGACGTGTGTCTGCCAGCTTGCCTGTTGGTTGCAAGAGCCGTTGCGCTCACATGATAGCCGCGACGGGGCACTAGTTCTGGGCGCACTGGGGACCTTGTTAAACGTGCCTCTCGCTTCATACTTGCTGTATTTTTGCAAAGATAACTGATGAAGGCGGAACTGAAATAGTGTACGAACATATTAATTGTCGGGCAGACAAATAGCGAACAGAAAAATGATACATTCGAATGGTACAGCCATTGCTTCACTGATATTTTTCTCTTTGGAGGATTTAGGAAGAAAAAATTGCGGGCACATTTTTTTGTTCAGGCGCTCGCTCACTTATACCATTGCTTTCCAAGAACACCAGGTGCTTGTAAATCTTAGAAGATTATAGAAAACTAAAGGATACGCAGCTGAGGGTCCAGCCACGCTCGTACCGATGCGGAGTGCGAACAGCGGGGACAAAATAACACCGAAGTGGGGAGGGGACGGGTGGTGGGAGCCCCACTCAGAAAATTTCGCGGCCTGTGATCCAAGTAGGTAAGCGCGCGAAGCTGGCATCAGCCTGCGGCAGCACAAGCGATTTTGCGTATGTGGCAAAGGTGGCTTTATCAGCGACAGACCAAGACAGACAGGGAGAAAAAAACAAGAAGGCGTAGGAGTGCCGCCCGGGGAACGCTAAAGAAGGTTTTAACTATTAGCTGCGGAGTAGCTTACGACTGCGCAATGTCCGTCCGCGTCCGTGCGCATAGCATTTACAATCGTAAAACATCACACATGCACCGGCAGGATTCGAGCCTGTATCTGGAAGACGAGATAGCGTTAGTGTCAGTCTTCTTACCCACTGGGCTACGACCGTGAGTTAGTACCCGAGAGTCAAACGGCTTACAGGCGTATGTCGCCTGTAGAGGTGCGGAGTACCTTAGGACCTCCCAATGTCGGTCCACGTCCATCCGTGCGCACACCTCCATCAAGCGAAATTCGTTTTGAGCCGTGAGTTGCAGTTTCATTTAGGGAATAATGAAGGTGCAACTCACTTCTCAGATCGAATGAAGGTCGGAGCGCAAATCGGATGTCACTCGGGGCGCAACTTGGATGTCATTTCTAGTCCGCGTACTCCGCATCCTCGCCATCATCCACGGAGGGGAGATGCTGCTTAGAACACTGCATAGGGCCCGGGCCGGCCCGAAAGCCCGTGCCCGACCCGGCCCGCGGGCCGGGCCGGGCTACCGAAGTCGATTATTGGTGGGCCCGGGCCGGACCCGGGCTCAGTGCCATGAACCCGGGCCGGGCTCGGGCTCGACGCCATGGGCCCGGGCCGGGCTCGGGCTTGAATTCATAGCCCCGGCCATTAATAGCTCCGACGTGAAGTGTAGAAAACAGCATAAAATTAAATATTCTGAGTTTACTTTTACGCGCTTCTTGGTGTTAGTTGTACACATTGTTTTAAAAACATGTTTTGCTAGGTATGATGGTCACTGTACTGTAATTTATACACATTTCATGTACTGCATACACGTTTTATATTTGGGTGTATAACGTATCAAAGATGCGGTTACAAAGGATGCCCTTGCGGGAAAGGAATTAAGACACCCTGGAGCTGTACATCTATGTTTATGTACGTGTGTTTTACGATGTTGAACCAATCTTAATGCGGCTGCCATGGCTGGAAATCAAA
Organism: Haemaphysalis longicornis; assembly: GCA_013339765.2. Classification (NCBI taxonomy): domain Eukaryota; kingdom Metazoa; phylum Arthropoda; class Arachnida; order Ixodida; family Ixodidae; genus Haemaphysalis; species Haemaphysalis longicornis. Next base: position 77,881,787 of record CM023449.1, on the reverse strand, counting down.
CTCGCGTGCCAGAGAAGCCCCACCGTTTAACAACCACTGCAGGGAAAATATTTCAACTTACGTACGTAATCGTGGATTCAAATGGGGAGCAAGAAATCTCAGCAATACCAACTTGTGACCGAGACAACCACGTGAAATTGCCAAGAGTCTGGTCATCAAAGGTGATGGTGCCTCTCGTTTAAGAATGCGAGCTATTATTACGCCGATGTGGCGTGAACTGCAGACGGTGTAAGCTAAACTACGTGCACTTTTAAACCCTCATTTTTCGCGTTTCAATTCAGGACGTGCTTGTACAGACTAGATGCTCCGTCTGATTTTCCGCTACGAAAACACTGGTCCAAATATAATAAACAAATTTTCTTCAGCGTCTAAGGCCGGGCCCGGTCACACACACGCGGGCCCTCCCTAGGCTAAAAAAAAATAATACCGGGCCCGGGCCGTGCCTGGGCTTGAGACAGCTGGCCCGGGTCGGGCCCGGGCTACGTTCACTTATGAATGCCCGGGTCGGGCTTCACAAAGCGGGCCCGGCCCAACTCGGGCCTTAAAATCAGGCCCGTGCAGTGCTCTAATGCTGCCATTTTTTTTTGCATAGTTGCCGACGGCGCTGGCCGACGGACGTGAAAGCGCGCAGGAATGCTACGGAGCGGGAAAGGGTAGGAGAGAGCAACAGCAGAGTGGCTGTTTGGCCATTTTTCGCTGACGCATTAGGCAATGATTATACAGGCGGCGTTGATGTGTGTTTGTATGTATGTATGTATGTATGTATGTATGTATGTATGTATGTGTGTGTGTATGTATGCATTCTGATGATGTATGTATGTATGTACGTAGCTATGTATGCATCGTAGACCTTTCTTTTATATTTTTATTTCCTCTCAACTGGAGAAGGCTGCTAGCGTCACGATCTCTCTATGGAGCAGGTTTCCACAGAGAAAGCGTAACAAGGTACGAACAGAGACTGTCGTCAAGGCGAGTGCTAGAACAGCTCCCGTGTTAACAGAACTGGGGCCGAATTCTCTAAAACGACGGGGCGTCGCTTTGAAACGACGGGGTAGCGCTATGCAAATGCATGTGTTCCGGGGTTGGGGCCGTCGCTTTGGGGTGTTTTGCGAAGGGAATGGGTAGCAGAAAAGCAGTGTGGCTTGGGTGTGAAGCTACAACCGAAACGATGGGGGGCAGTGGGTGTCACTTCGCACCAAGCCACGCTGCTTTTCTGCGGCCCATTCCCTTTGCGAAATACCCCAAAGCGACGGCTCCAACCCCGGAGCACATGCATTTGCATGGCGCTACCCCGTCGTTTCAAAGCGACGCCCCGTCGTTTTAGAGAATTCGTCCGCTGGTCTCAGTTCATTCACAGGGCCGTCGTTTGATGCCCTGCGGCCGTACGCTACTGCGTGATAGTGTCATCTGCTCGGTGGACAGCGATGTACGATTCGCTTCTTCGCGAACGTCATGAGCAGGGTGACGGAACGCCGCACCAGAAATTTATCAAGCGAAACAGCCACCTGCGCTAGAGTGAGGGAGAAGTATGACCTAACTCGGGGCATAGTCAGCTAAATTTCTCACTATACACACTAGAGAGGAATGTGGCGTTAGCGTCTATGCGGCTCATATCAAGGCCATCAGTGCCGTCATTTACAGCCATTATACCACGCGCTCACCCTAGTTTCATCCGTGGCTTGTATTGAAACGTTTTAGCGGCCGTATGTTCGAACGCAGTGCCACAAAAAACGTAAAGAATGGGGTGGTATTACACAAGTGGAAAATGAAACAGGCTGTTTCAAACCTCAGGTAAAAGGAAGTAAAGCGTATTTTTGCCGGAGCGGTTGTTCCAACTATTGTGCAGGTCAAACTGGTTTTAAACAAAAGTGCTAATATTTTGACGGAAACTCACTAGAAGCTCTTGATTAGTTTGCCATAATATCAAGTTTTTTGAAGAGCTTGGAAATGTTTCTGAGCGCACACATGAAAATGTCGGCTTCGTAATGAACCGGTGCACCGACCATCAGCTACAGTTTAACAAAACTTGTTGCTGAGCGAATTGGTTCATACTTGAAGAAAAAAGAAACCGTGGCTTTAAAGAGTTGTGGGAGAAGACAAGATAGGACGGTTACAGGCACCCGTATCTGCCGTATCTTGTCGTCGTCGAAGTACGTTTGATTTGTGTTTTCGTCAAATACCGTTTTCGTGGCGGAATATTATCCGCTCAGTGATACGTTTCTTCGACTCCGGCATGACCAACGCTAGGTACGATCACGCACTGCCTGCTATTTCACTGAACACGCAGTTGCCACGGCTCACGGCTACCACAGAACAGGGAGTATTTCGTACCGCGTAGCTCGTAGATATGTTAATGCATAGTGAAGAAAGCTAGTCCCCAAAGCCGCTTAAGAATCCAATTGTCATGCCAAGTCCAAGCCAGAAGCTGTGGTCTTCCCATAACCCTCCACGACGACATAGATTCTCGGGGTCATTTTGCTCTCTAGTATGCTTACTAAGAAACTTTACGGTCTGGACTTTGGCCCTGCGTTTCCCTGGCATCCGTTCAAAGCGACGATTCCGACAAGCGCAAGTCACCAAAAGTAATGGCGTCTCGTGCAAGCGCACGCGCCGATAAAAGTCGTCGTAAAGGTCCATTGAAGACCATCTAGTGGCCGCATTACGTACGGAAGGCCGTATGTGGCTCTGAATGTCATTCTGGGGCCCTGAAGACTTATTATTGATGATCTTTGTTTAGCAGTGCAGCACTTGTTTTGTCCGGAAAAATTCTCCCACCTTAAGCGAGCTGTTGTCGCTTCTGCTACCATAAGAATAACGTTACCGTCTTCTGCAGAGGTGATGTTGTACTTCTGGGTCCAGGGGCTGTACTTGGCGTTGGGCGTTCTCAGACTCAAACGGATAATTACACGGGTGTACGGCTTCACTGAGATTCGGTACTCCTCCACGGACGTGGACCCGGACTGTGTGAGGTTAAATTCCTTTATATTTTTCCCGTACACCCTATCCACTTCGAGGATGACGCTGACGCTCCAGCAGTACCATTGTTCGCGACCTGGGTTCTGCAAGCAGTAAAACAAAAAATAGGTGCCATTAGAATCGTGATGAAACGGTAACGCAGCGAAGAATGAAGAAAAGTTCCTGTAGAAATGAATGTTCATTGCAGCCCAGTTGTGCTCCGCAAAAAAACTTGTGTTCGCTTCGAACACAGATAAGATAGCCTGGGGCGGCCAGGCAGTGGCAACAACACACTTGACTAATCAAAACAGAGTGCACGGTTCGTGGCAATACCAATTATTTCTCCCAGAAGAGGTACCTGGGTGACCAACTCTCTTGGTGTGGTGTTTATTAACCATTGAAGCCGATAGCAGTGTTGCACATTATGCCTGCTCAGGAGCAATACTTGGTGACAAGTCTACGGCGGGGGCCCTGTGGTCGGCATACGTCTCACCTGGGGTGCGATGTAGGCTGAGCGCCACAATGTTTAGCCATCATCATCATCATCATATTAATCACCCCCAACATATCTACGCCCACTGCAGGGCAAAGGCCTCTCCCATTATTCTCCAATTACCCCGGTCGTGCTACCTGCGACCAATTTCTCCCCGCAAACGTCTTCTCATCTGCCCATCTAACTTTCTGCCGCCCCCTGCCACGCTTGCCTTTTCAAGGGATCCACTCTGTTACCCTCAATGACCAACGGTTATCTTGCTTTCGCATTACATGCCCTGCCCACGTCCATTTCTTCGTCTATTCTAGTAATATGTCCTGAACACGCGTTTACTACCGGACCCAATCCGCTCTCTTCTTGTGCCTTAATGTTACACCTAACATATCCCGTTTCATTGCCCACTGAGTCGTTCTCAATTGAAGTTGAACCTTCTTAGTGAGCCCCCAAGTTTCTGCCCCGTAGGTGAGTACCGGTGAGATGCAGCTGTCATACACTTTCTTCTTCAGGGAGAATGGTAGGCTGCCATGTATTACCTGAGAATGTCTGCCGTATGCACTCCACCCCATTCTTATCCTTCTAATTATCTCTGCCTCGTGGTTAGGATCCGGGGTCACAACTTGGCCTAAGTAGATATATTCGCTTACCACTTCCACTGCCTCGCCACGTATGTCAATCCACTGTGCTGTCCAGAGTTTACTGGTCATTACTTCGGTTTTCTGCAGTGTTTAGTATATGTAGCGGAAACCTTAGAAACCCCTTACACATTTTTGCTCGAGAATGTTTGTTTTTTACTGTCATCCTAATCAGTTCGCACGTACTTTTCCTGGGTCTATGGCAAGCCTATGGTGTATCACCTCCAGCTGGAGGGCTTGAAAATGGCAGAATATGCTTTAAAACGTACTGATTAGTTTGTCCCTCCACCCCCTGAAATGAGTACGACGCCAAGCGTCGCTTCTACAGTCCAGGTCATTCGCCGGATACGTCCTCACCCAAACCATAACACAGAGGGACACCAGAGGGACACCAGAGACCGCAGGTATGAGGTTAGAGCTGCGAGTTCATAGTTTAGTTCTTGTATCTTTATGTGTAATGTGACTGCTGTGGCTGAGTATTGCTATGCTGCAACCGCAGTGTTGCGTAGCTTTCCACAGGAATGCGGCTGCATTGATTATTATTGCGACTGTGCATAGGTAGAGTCGCATCCTGTAAAGGACTTGACATGAATATCATTTTCCAGATTATTCGCAAAGTTGTTAAGCTGCATGTCCTTGGTCGTTACCTATCGTACCGCGAGCGCGGAAAAATTCCAGACATGGAATCGGGTAATGATATTAGTTAAAGCAAATTGCGTGCACGCCTACATACGTACAACTTACATACATATATAGAATCATACATACATACGTACAACGTACATACCTACACACATACACACATACATGCATACATTTCGGAACGAAAGTTAGGAGTCAAGAACTCTGCAGCATGCACAGGCAAAGGGATGTTCATACATTTTTTTCTATTCGAATAATGATGAAAGGTTATGAAAGAACACAACAGTGAAAAACGTGTCGCCGGGGTGAGACCCAACAAACTACTTTACGGTCGGTAAGGCACCGATGTAGCGTTTGATTTGGTCAACAGCGGCTACTGTAATCTTCCCATTCTTTATGTGTTTGTACCTAACCATATCCTGCTTTCAAAGATGGTAGGGAGCGCTGCTGGGACAACTGGGGTAAAGGAAAGGATTTACCTTCGGCGGCATTGCATGAAACATCTACTACCTGTCTGGCGACGTGGAAAACTGGGCGTGAGGTACATGATCAAAGAAAACCAGTGACAAAGGGAAACAAGGATAGAGAGAGGACGACATGAACTGCGGTGAAAGTCCGTGTGGTCGTAATATTATTGTTATTATTATTATTATTATTATTATTATTATTATTATTATTATTATTATTATTATTATTACCGAGCTCCAGGGCCATCTTTGTTTCAAAACTGTCGGCTAACACCACATCTGCTCAACTGTTGGCCGACTTGTCAACTGTGCAAGTTACGCCATTGTCGTGCAAACGCCTTAGGATCAAGTACGACTCCTATTCTTCTTTTTGCGTAACTGTTAACGAGGAGTGTTTTAGGCGCCTGAGCGACCCGTCTATGTGGCCAAAAAGCTGCCTTTTCAAGCCGTTCCAAGGCAAGGTCCACCCTGGTATGGTGCACAGCTGTGAAATAACTGTAAATGATCAGTAAATACGAGAGTCTCGACATATACTATCAAAACACTCGAGTTCTACGAACTAAGTCCTCTAAATTTATTAGAAATATTGTATGCTCTAAATTTTCTGCTGTTGTCATTACTGAAACCTGGCTTTCCGATGATATCTCGTCTTGCGACTATTTCCCTTCTAACTATCAAATCTTTAGAAGCGACAGAAAATTAACTGGACCTAAACAAAAAGGTGGCGGGGTTCTCGTTGCCGTTGATCATTCAGTGCAGTGCATGCGGCGTGCTGACCTCGAGACCATAGACGAATCAGTCTGGCTTGAGGTAGGCCTCACGAGGGGCGAGAGGCTACTCATCGGTGCACTATATATATCTCCGGATGTATTACCTTCTCAATTTAATCGAACACTCACATCCATAGAAAATGTCTCAAATGCACCCTCCAACCATAAGCTCATTATACTTGGGGACTTCAACACCCCAGGTATTCGCTGGAACAGTCTTTCCTTTGAGCACAAACACCATTATGCAGCGCAGAAAAGCAGCATGCTATTAGATTTTCAATCTTTCACCTCCATGCAGCAGTTTTGCCGCATAGAAAACCCTTGTGGTAATGTTCTAGATGTGTGCTTCTCAAACTTAAAAAACGTACACGTGTGTGCCTCCGAAATATCCCTTGTGCACCCCGACAAGTTTCACCCCCCTCTTATTGTCTCTGTCTCGGTCGCGACCAAGCATTGCTCTGGCGGTGTTGACAATTGTGCAGTCCCGCGATATGCTTTCAAGCGTGGAGATTATGCTGGCCTGTATCACTTTTATTCATCTGCTGAATGGTCTAGTGTTTTTGGATGTCAATGATGTTGACGAACAGGTTCGACGTTTTACCGAAATCGTCAGAAGTGGCATGGAAAAGTACATCCCTTGTTATAAGCCTGTTCCTTCCAAATTTCCCCACTGGTTTTCTAAAGAACTTCGAAGTTCGCTTAAACTTAAGGACAGCGCCCACAAAAAGGCCAAGCGTTCTGGGCTTGACAAGTGGAAAGCGGAGTTTAGTCGGTATCGCTCACTTTGTAAAGTCCTCTACCGGCGTGACCACCAGCTCTATATAGAATCGTTAGAGGCTGCTGCGTCTCAGAAACCGGCTGAATTCTGGAGGTATGTACGCGGCCGTTCTAAGGCGTCTAAAGAACACGTTAGCCTGCTTAATTCCGATGGTGAAGAGGTTGAGGATGTTGCCACCAGTTTTGCTCAGTACTTTCATTCTGTCTTTCAACTTCCAGATGGCAACGACGAACGCCTATCGTTTAATAACTCCAATTTTAACACACTTATGTTCGATGAAAAAATTGTCAATGATAGCCTTCAACGGATGACACCATCATTTTCTTGTGGTGCAGATGGAATTCCAGCAGCCCTCATGAAGGCTTACGGCAACATTTTTGTGCCTGTCTTAACTTCCATTTATAATAACTGCTTATTTTTAGGTAAATTTCCCGGTTCATGGAAGATCGCTCGAATTTTTCCAATATTTAAGTCTGGTGATAAGCCAGCCGTTTCTAACTATCGCCTGATCTCACTCCTTTGTGTCACCTCAAAACTCTTTGAGTCCGCTCTGCACAAAGTTCTTGCTGCCTGCGTCAAGAACGTTGTGATACCAAATCTGCACGGCTTTTTCTCGGGTCGATCGACAGTCACAAATCTTGCAAGCTTTATGACACAAGCTTCGGCTGCAGTTTGTGAAAACGGCCAGTTGGACGTTATTTATTTTGACCCCAGTAAGGCGTTTGATGTGGTGAACCATCAGTTATTAATTAACAAGCTTGCTAAGTCCGGTGTAGACGCAAGCCTTGTTGCCTTGTTGTCCAACTATCTCCTTGACCGGTCCTTTTATGCAGATGTGAACTACAAAAAGTCTAGTGCTTACCCTGCAACAAGTGGTGTACCCCAGGGTTCCGTGCTGGGTCCATTATTGTTTTCTGTCTTTATCAATGATGTGTCAACAGTGTTAACTCTTTTTTTTCCACTCTATGCTGATGATGTCAAACTATTTAGGCACATTAGCGGTGTTCAGGACTGCTGTGCCTTGCAGAGGGATGTGTCGGAATTATCGGTCTGGTGCAGGAAAAACTGCCTAATTTTAAACCCCACTAAAACAAAGGTTGTCACCTACAGCCGGAAAACCTACCGTCTGCTGTTTTCCTACAGTATTCAGGGAGCTGCTTAGGAAAGGGTTGAGGAGATTAGGGACCTAGGGGTGCTTTTCGACAGTACCCTCTTTTTTTCTCCTCGTATTAGGCTTATCACCCGGTGAGCACTCCGAAGTCTTGGAAATGTGTGTCGGATTACAAAGGAATTCTCTTCTCCAGATCCATTTCTAATGCTATACAATGCAATATGTATACCAAAGTTAGAATATGCTTCTGTTGCCTGGAACGGCATCTCCAAATCTAGTAGTGAATTAATAGAACGTGTGCAGAGGAAGTTTTTATCCATACTTAAGCACCGCCATCACAATCACAGTTTTCATCCTGATTCTGACTTACCCATAGTCCCTTCCATCCCTTCCTTGAACTGCAGACGTATGCGTGCAGACCTTACATTTCTTCACAAAATTGTTCATGGTGACCTTTCTTGCGCAGACCTGCTTAACTGTTTAGAGTTTAGTGTACAACAAAGGCCCACCAGGTCGCATCGCCCGTTTTTGACCGCTGCGCGACACTCCAATCATTCTCCTGTGCGCAGAATACAGAATTGTTACAACCGCTTCTTTGAACGCATTGACATCTTTCAGAAATCCTTTACAATTTACCGTACAGCGCTGTTGAATACAGTATGTTAAACATCTACGATATGTCTGTCGTTCTTTTTTTTTTCTGGAATTTGGTTTCTCTGCGGTTGTGTCTATCCAACTGATAGTTGCCTATTTTTGAAACTGTTTACTGTCATTTGTTCGTCTTACCATTTGTCTCTACACTCTCGCCGTTGTTTTTGTTGTATTACTGTCAAACTTTGTTGCTCTGCCTGTCGTGTGGCTTTTACGACAGGCAGAGCAACATAGGCATCTTCTTTTTTATTTTTTACCTGTACCCATTCTCCGCCTGTGCTTTATTTCTGTCATTTTCACTACTTCAATTTGTGTGTGTCTTGTCGCTTGTTTGTTTCTTGCTATATGTTTCTTGTATTTTGTTTTCATGTAACTACCCGTGCGCCAGCACTCAGGCCTCTGGCTGTTCCTGGGCACGTAAATAAACATGATTGCTTGATTGATTATTATTATTATTATTATTATTATTATTATTATTATTATTATTTTCACTCACCCTTCCGTATAGTTACGCTTATTGTAAGATGTCTTCTTGCAATTGACCAGACATTACAGTTTCTATTGATTGTGTAATGTTGGCTAAATTACACTATGGTATTTTGATTCTTCTTTGAAGTTGTTGTAGTTTCTTCTTATTTTTCGCTCACTCACTGTTCATTTGCCAGCTGTTGATGTATTTCATTGCTGTCTTATACCTTTTCTGTGCGCCAGCACGAATTGATTGTGTAAAGTCCGTTGGAATGCAGTATTTTATTTCTAATCTTCTTTGCCGTTTTTGTAGTTTTTTTTTTGCTCACTGAGTGTTTATTAGCAAATTGTTGATGTACTACAGTGCTGCATTTTTTCCTCTGAGTGCTCCAGCACGAAGGCTTCCGCTGTTCCTGGGCACTATAATAAACATTGATTGATTGATTGATTGATTATTATTATTAATATTATTACCCCCTGGTTCTCGTCTGAATTTATAAGTGCTCTAAAGCATAAAGATCCCGCACACAGAAAGCTTAAAAACATTACATCTCTCGAACGCAAGGAAGATTTCCGATGCTTTCGAACTCTCTGTAAACGCCTATATAAACGGGATCACAGTTCATATATTACACACTTATAAAAAAGCGCCTCTGACAGGCCGGCTGAGTTCTGGAAGTATGTACGCAAACGGTCTAACAAAAGTGAAGAGCCTTTAATACTACTGGACTCCAATGGAACAGAACTACAAGCCGTCGCTGACTGTTTTGCCACGCAGTTCTCTTCCGTTTATAAAGCATCCGACTCTAGTACTACTATCGAACAACATTTGCAAATCGACACACCCAATGCTCTGTCGCTAGATGAAAATCTCATCAGCGAATGCATTAAGCGCTTGAAACCATCCTTATCATGTGGTCCAGATGGTATCCCCTCAGCCATACTAAAAGCTTATAGCAGCATATTGGTCCCAGTACTGACTAGCATATTTAATAACTGTCTGATTACTTCCACATTTCCTAGCATGTGGAAAATTGCTCGTGTTTTTCCAGTATTTAAGTCTGGCTCTAAAACTGATGTCTCGAATTATCGACCGATTTCTCTTCTCTGTGCCATGTCAAAGATTTTTGAGCTGGCCCTTCACCACATACTGTGTTTTAATGTGAAAAACTCATTGAATAATAATCAACATGGATTTGCCCCTGGCCCCTCAACCGTCACTAATCTTGCCAGTTTCTTGACGCAAATATCTACACCTGTATTCCAGAGAGGACAGGTCGACACCATTTACTGTGACCTCAGCAAAGCGTTCGATGTAGTCAGTCACTTAATGCTTATGGTTAAACTTGCTCATTTTGATGTTGACATAGCTGTTGTGAATCTATTGCATAGCTACCTTCGTGACACATCATGTTATGTTGCCGTCAATGGCCAAACGTCCTCCTTTTACAAAGTGACCAGTGGTGTACCTCAGGGTTCGGTATTAGGCCCACTCCTCTTTTTAATGTATGTGGACGACGTTTCTTCTGCCATTCGCAATTCTTCTTTCCTTTTGTATGCAGATGATATAAAGATACTTAGGGAAATTCATTCATTTAACGACTGTCGCATGTTGCAGTCTGATTTGTGTTCTTTTTCAGAATGGTGTAAAAACAATAACCTTTCTTTCAATATTTCAAAGACAAAAGTCATGAGTTTCACTCGCAAATATTCTAGCGTATCTTTTTTATACTCTGTCAATTCTGTGTCTTTATGCAGGGTTTGTGAGATCAATGATCTCGGCGTTCTCTTTGACAGCACCTTGCATTTTTCAGCTCATACTAAGCGTGTTGCTATGCGGGGTCTTCGTTCTCTCGGCGGTGTTTGTAGAATATCGAGAGAATTCAATTCTCCTATGTCACTTCGCAAATTGTACACCGCAATATGTCTTCCTCAAATTGAGTATGCATCTGTGATCTGGAATGGCATCTCTAATTCCTTAAGGAACGTAGTTGAGCGTGTCCAGAAAAAATTTCTAAGTGATTACAACAATCGCTTCGCTAAAAATGACTCTGGCTCGTGTTCTAACACCGTTGAACTATTGTCACTGCCTTCACTTCGCTGCCGGCGAAATCGCGCCGATCTCTTCTTTCTTTTCAAGCTCGTTCACGGTACTATATCCTGTCCTATACTGCTCAACAGTATTAATTTTCGGATTCCGCGGAAGCAAACAAGAGAGAGCAGGGCGTTTCTTGTAACTACCCGTCTCTCTCAGCACTCAACCCTCAACAGGGTACAAAGTCTTTATAATTTTTATTTTCTTGACCTCGATGTTTTTGATGGGTCACAGTTATCGTTTTCCTCCAAGGTTTCTACCGTTATAAGATAACATCGCATGTGCAATTTGTTCTATCCTTCTCTTTTGGTTTATCTGGCGCATTGTTGTATGTATGTATGTATGTATGTATGTATGTATGTATGTATGTATGTATGTATGTATGTATGTATGTATGTACATTATCTGACTTTTCGTCATTATCATTAGCTTTTTCTCATACTGTGTTAATCTACTTTTGTCCTGTCGTCCTAATATTTCTGTGCGCATTATGTCTCTGATAGTTTTCTTCTGAACAGTGTTGTTATATTGTGTTATTCTTAGTTTTTTTATTTGTTTCTTTTTTTTTGTGCGCCAGCATCAAGACCTCTCGGTTGTTCCTGGGAACGTTAAATAAATGATTGATTATTATTATTATTATTATTATTATTATTATTATTATTATTATTATTATTATTATTATTATTATTATTATTATTGATGGCGCCCAGTCAGGACATCTGTGTTCTATGCTCTTGTGCTTTTTTCGGGAAACAGAAGTTCTTTCGCTGTGCGTCGTGCCAAAAACGTGTGCACGCGAAGTGCGTTGTGTGGCCGGACGAGGAGCTGCAGCTTTTGAAGTCGGGTGCTCGGCGATTTAGGTGCAATTTGTGCGAAACCGCCGATGCGGCGCCTAAGCCTACCGAAGCTTTGTCGGCCAGCAACGACACCGGCCCGCCGTCCCGCACGCATTCTTCACCCTGCGCCCGCCGACAGTCGCCGGCCGCCTGGACCCCCGCGCCGCCGTCCCAACCGGTCGACCTACGGACCGAAGTTGCCTCTCTCCACGCCCTCCTCACCGACGCGCTGGAGGGAATCTCTTTTCTGAGCGACCAAGTGGCCCGGCTTCGTGAGGAAAACGAACAGGTCCGTCGTGAGAGCTTGCAGGGCTTTGCTCGGCAGGCCGATGTTGTTGTCTCCCTCCGGGAGGAAATTCGCTGCCTGCGTGGGGAACTCGCTCGACGGCCTGCTGCTCCGCGCACCCAGCCCTGCTCCCCGGAATCGAAGTCGCCATTCTCTGCGGTTGCGGCGGCTCCGACGCTGCCTGCCCCTGCCGCATCCCCCTCGCCGACATCAGCCACTGCCGGGGGTGTGCAGGGTAATGTAGTTGCATTTGTCCCTGCCCCGGTCGCTGGGATTGTACAGCCGAAGGGACGCCCAGCTCGCCTTCAACCGTCGTATGGCACTTCCGACCCGGGATCAATCACGGTGGTTTCACCGAAATTAACACACTCGGCTGACCAACAGCCGACACGTGACGTATCTCGGCGGCCACCCGCTATGTTCGTTTCTAGGCTGTCACCGGAGACTACTAGTGAAGCCTTGTCCTCCCACCTTACCAGTTTGAACGCCCCTCCTGTGACCTGCAAACGTCTAAAAACAAGGTTCACCAACTACGCGTCGTTTCATGTCGTGTTCTCCGATGAGTACTTCGAACGCTTACAAGACCCATCGTTGTGGCCGAACGGGTGCCTCTTTAAACGGTTTCTAGGCCCTCTTCATGAATCCATGCTACACACGTCTGAAACATCTAATAATAATCCACCCGGATGCGCCTGAACATTCTCTATCAAAACGTTCGTGGCCTACGGACAAAGGCTAGTGAGTTTTTTTATTCTGTATCTTCATCCAATTTTCATATTATTATTCTTACGGAAACCTGGCTTGAACCAGATATTGCCTCTGGGGACTATTTTACCGAAAATTTTAATGTTTACCGCAGTGACCGGGACTGTACAAAAGGTAAAAGTTTTGGTGGGGGTGTTCTCATAGCTGTGGATCGTTCTATTACTTCCGTGAGGCGCAGTGATATCGAAACTGTGGATGAATCTGTCTGGGTTGAATTATGCTGCCCAGGTAAGCGGAATATATTACTTTCTACATTTTACTTTTCTCCAAATCTTCATCCACATGAGTATGAGTCAGGCATTTCGGCCATCGAAAACGTCGTCACCTCAAATCCCCGTCATGACTTCTGTATCGCTGGCGATTTTAACGCACCTGGTATCGACTGGTTGGATGGTACCGTCCAGCATCAATACCACTATGCCATACGGAAAGGCACCTGCCTTCTTGACTTCATTTCTTTTACTGACCTCCAGCAAAAAAATGGTGTAAAAAACTTCAACGGAAACACGCTTGACCTCTGCTTTTCCAATCTTCATTCTCTCAGTGTTTCCAAGTCCGACTTTCATCTTGTGTGTCCTGACAAGTATCATCCCCCCTTGCATCTTTCTTTACCGTGTTCCCCTCAGTTCATTCGCTCCTGTCCATCTGCCCGTCCTGCCTTTAACTTTGCCGCTGGGGACTACGTAGGTTTTTATAATTATCTGTCGGAGTTTGACTGGTCTGAGGTTTTGAACGCTCGAAAAGTTGACGAGCAAGTCGAGCAATTTTCTTCTATTATGCAAGAAGGTATGCGCAGATTCATCCCGCGTAAGCGGCCCAGGAACTCTAAATTCCCCGCTTGGTTTTCAAGTGAGCTCCGCGTGGCCTTGAAACATAAGAAGCGTGCCCATCGGAAGGCACGGCGGACAAATAGTGAGTCATGGCAACAGCAATTTGTCTATTACAGGTCTTTGTGCAAAGTGCTCTATAAGCGGGATCGGTTACTGTACATCTCTGCTGTTGAAAATGATGCTACGCGGAGTTCCAGATGCTTCTGGCAGTACGTCCGTTTTCGCTCCGGCACGAAGAGCCGAGAACACATCAGCCTTCTCGATGAAAAGGGAAATGATATCGCTTCTGTTGCCGATGCATTTGCTGAGCACTTCAGTTCAGTATTTGGACCCAATACCCTCTCCCGCGCCCGCGAACTGTCTTCTTCGAATTTCTGTATCACCCTTATATCCGAAGAAGACGTTCTCAAGGCACTCAAACAGCTAAAGCCATCTCTTTCTCTGGTCTGGATGGAATTCCCTCCGCACTACTAAAAGCTTACGGGGTCATACTAGCTCCGATTCTCGCTTCTATATTTAACAACTGTATAAAATCATCTACCTTTCCGCGCCTTTGGAAAGTCGCGCGTATTGTTCCTGTGTTTAAGTCTGGTGTGAAAACAAAGGCAGAAAACTACAGGCCAATTTCTATCCTCTGCTCGGCAAGCAAACTGTTCGAATCAATTTTGCACGTAATTTGTCTAGTAGTGTCAAAAACATCCTTCTTCCAGAACAACACGGTTTTTTATCTGGCCGTTCAACTACTACAAACCTTGTGTCTTTTATGTCCTTTGCCTCGGAAGCTGTGCATGGGCGGGGTCAGCTCGATACCGTGTACTGTGACCTCAGCAAAGCGTTTGACGTAGTTGACCATTCCTTGCTTCTGCATAAAATGTCTACTTATAACATTCCTGTTTGCTTCGTGGAGTTACTCAGCAGCTATCTTAATAATAGGTCATGTTTTGTCTCTGTTAATGATAAAGAATCTGCTGCCTACTATGCTTCCAGTGGTGTGCCTCAGGGATCTGTTCTGGGGCCCCTTTTGTTTTCTTTGTTTGTTAATGACGTCTCAGCCTCTATAAATCACTCTTGTTTTCTGTTATATGCTGATGACATCAAAATATTTAAAGAAGTTACTAGCGCTGAAGATTGCATAGCTCTTCAATCTGATGTGGATGCTTTTAGCAACTGGTGCTCTGCGAACAAACTTGCTCTTAGTGGCACTAAAACGAAGGTTATGTCCTACACTCGTAAAACAAACCCCATACTTTATCCGTACGTTGTGAAAAGTGTGCCACTACCACGTGTGTGTAAAATATCTGACCTTGGAGTGGTATTTGACAGTGCGCTAAACTTTTCTGCTCATGTGGATTCTATTTCTAAGCGCGCCCTTCGCCGCTTGGGGTTGTCTGTCGAATATCAAGAGAATTCAGCAACCCTGTCTCACTACTAAAGCTTTATTTGTCTGTTGTCCGCCCTATTTTAGAATATGCCTCTGTTGTTTGGAACGGCACGTGCCAGTCGAACAGTAATATACTTGACAAAGTGCAAAATAAGTTCATATCTATCCACAAACATCGTTTCTCCCGCCACAGAGGCAATGGTTCAGACTTTTTTTACTTCTAATCCTCTCCAAAGTTGAAGTCCAGACGAACCAATGCTGACCTAATTTTTTTATTTAACTTGTACACGGGATTATTTCTTGTTCGGAGTTGCTTGCAAATGTAAATCTTAGAGTACCGTCGAAACTTACCCGTAAGTCTCCTATACTTCGTACCCGTAAGACATGCAATAGACACTGCCCATTGTACCGCCTTCAAGAAACATACAATCTCTACTCCCATAATATTGACCTGTTTCATACACCCCTTCGGTCTTACATGTGCGACCTTCTGACTTCTGTCTCTCCCCGACTTGGTTCCGACAAGTTTTAATTCTATTTTCATTGCCCTATTTTCGTTTATGTTGCTCGCCTTTGTTACTGTTCCTACTCATATATATCTATATCTGCCCGTCTGTATTGTCAAATTTTTATGACACTGTGTTTTATCGTTTCGCGATTGTTCAAACTTTAGTGTGCCGAAATCATTGATTTGTTAAATGACCTTTATTCTTCATTATAGTTTTTTTCTTCGCTTGTATTTTGTTGTTCTTCTCACGCGTGGATGTATTTGTGTCGTCGTCTGTCTTTTTCTTAAGTGCGCCAGCACAAAGGCTACGGCTGTACCTGGGCACTATAATAAAGAGATTGATTGATTGATTGATTGATTGATTATTATTATTATTAATATTATCACACATCATGCAAGAAATGTGCGCACTGCAAGTGTATTAAGTTACCCGACATGGAGCTGCAAGTTTTGAAGACCGGCGAGTGGCCGTTTCTGTGCCATCTATGCGTGTGCTCGGCGACTGAGGCTGCGGGGTAGTCCTAGCGATGAGTCCGGCCAAAAGAGCCCGCGCACTCCCCCGTGCTCGCAACAACAGTACAGCGGCGCTGCCCGACTGCACGACCTTGGAGGAGATGGAGCGAAATCCGCGAAATGCAACGCCCCTGAGGGACTTTCTTTTATGATGGACGATGTCGCAAAATTGAGAGAGGCAAACGACCGCTTGTGTAGTGAGAACGCACGTGCTTTCGCCAAGCAGGCAGGCATAATCGCTTGGCTGCGGGCAGAAGTTCGCAGCCCTCGAAAGGAGCGGCTACCGCGGGCCGGTCCCCGTACATCCCGAACGGCTTGCCCCCTTCCGCTCCCCTCCTCCCGCTTCCACACCTGAGCGCAATGGGACGCTGACGACCCCTAGGACGCAGCGTGGGCTCCATTCATCGCTCGCCCCCGTTGTGGCAAAAACAGACTGAACATCTTCCCATTCAATGCTGGAGGAGCTGACCGGTGCTTGGCAACCTCAGTGCCTTGTCTTTTGCAAACTGCTGTGCCCGCCGAGTAGCCTTGTGATGACTCGGCCCTGACAAACGGAGCGGGGGTGCGGTGTGTGCGTGGGTGCGTCTCATTCGTGCCTCATCTCTCTCGTGCAGAGTTTTAAAACGTCCGAGACACATCTTTGTATCAAAACTGTCACCCTGCGTTACCTCACTCAACGGAATTCTCCCTGTATGTAAACACCGTGACGTCACGAAGCGCACGTGCGCGACGGGTGGCGCCTGCTGGCGGCCGCGAAATGCGGCTTCGGTTGGCAGAACGCGCCTGCGTCGAAGGCCCGGCCTGGCCGCGCGGTGTCCGAAAGGAATGATGTGCCGATGGTTCGGGCCGTCGCTGGCCGCCTACATTACAGGTGGGGGTCTAGCTATCCTAGCTGCGGTCGTCGCACCTCCATGTAGCTTTCTGCACCAACAACCTCCGCAACACTTTCGTATATGACGAGTGACGCTTTCGGATAATCAGTGCGTGACAGAACAGCATTAACGAGTCATTCTGAAGATTGGTGCGTTTGCGACGCGTTCCAAGGATGTTTGTTATGATGCTTTATGTTAGGACACATACCAAGGAAAGCTCATTCATTGTTTTCGAGGTCCACTTAAGCTGAGCGCGGTGCCTCAGGCAGCGTATACGCTCCCTGTTCTTGGTATCTCTGCGTCGCCCGGATACAGTGGCTTACGAACGATTTCATGTCGAGGGGGGAAAGGAAAGGTGAAGCATGAAAGATTAAAAAGTAAAATTAGCAGCAACGAAACAAAAATATAAAGAGCAAAATCCAAAAATTATTCAAATAAAATTATCGCGATGATGTCGGGGCTCATACGTAGGTTGACCGATTGCTTTGTTACATTTTTTCCCCAGTAAAATCGCGAAACGGCTCATCGCCATTGTGAGAGTAACATAGCAGCCACATATTGTTAGTGCGTATAGCTTGCGACCAGTTGGCACTGAAAATAATTATCGGTACTCATTATTTCATGATAGTTAAAGTTAGTGTCCTTGTACACCCGCTGAATTCGCCGGCGTCGGGAGGAAATAATACATTTCACTGAGTCCGTTCGCTTAGGGCCAACAGATATCGAGTTTTTTTCGAGACGCGTGAGCGGCCCATCTCACGCCGAAGGCATGATGCTACATGCTGTGAGCACGGCAAGCATATCAGTTTTGCCGCGTCCTTAAGGCATAATATCTTTGATCAAGGTAAAACTTTATTGCATTTACAAGCAATGAATTTGGTTCGTCTTGAACAGATCTCCCCCATACGACCAAACTTGTCGTGGTCGATTTGGCGGCAGGCGGCTATCGCGGATACTTCTTCGAGACATTTATTTCGCGTAGCTAAGCAGGTCAGGCATTCATTGTATTTTTAATACAGTACTCTATCTCATCAAAACATGACAATATTTCCCAGCAAGAAAGTTTCCATCTGACCCCAACCCCCGGTACTATTTCTGCTGGTGCTGCATGATAGCACATGGTTAATAAACAGCATCATTTCATGGCAGTCATCAGCGCGGACTGCCAATGTAGACGATATGACTGCGCTTTGAAGAACAGCAGAAGTTCGAGAATGAGAAACGTTGCTATGAGTAAGAGCGGACGATGTCGCTGCTTGTGCTGCTAGCCTCTTCGGCGCGTTGCGCGCATCCACAATACCTGGCGAATTTACCTGTTCGGGGACGCGGCAAAGCCTGATGCCGCTGATTTTGCTCGCACGATTTGCTTAGCCGAGAGTACAGCAACCCACCGGCATCAGAAAACCGAACACATAAACACAAACTCCACTTTTGCGCGCGTCCAATGCAGCCTCACTGCATACGCGCCGCGCGCGGATCCGAATGTTTTGCCAACCACCCTCCCGGCCACACCCAGCACGTGCGCTCGCCGTGACGTCACGGCCGCCGCGTGACGTACCCCGGGAGAGGTCCACTGACGGAGTACTTGTCGACTGTGCACGTCGTCCCTCTGACTTGCCAGCGGCGGAAAACTAAGTACACCTTCGACGTTTCTTTCTTTGTGACTGTCGACGATGGCTCTATCCAGCGTCTGGTGCTTGCGTCTGGCCCAAGGGCTGTCTTTACAATCCCTTCCGTGGAACGCTTCGCACCAAAGCCTTCGCTTCAAAGCGTCTGAATTCTTTTCAAATGCGATTTCTTAAGAATTTCCTATTTGCTTATTTCTGAAACCTGGCTTTGTGGTGACATTAGCTCATATGAATATTTTCGAACAAATTACCAAATTTTTCGTAAAGATAGGGACTTTTCTGGGGTTCAACAGAAGGTAGGGGTGGGGGGGGTGTTCGTTGCGAACGATAGTGCTCTTCAGTCTATGCGGCGTCATGAACTTGAGGGCGACAACGAGTCTGTCTGGCTGGAAATTCGTCTGACTGGGAGCGAAAAGCTTTTAATAGGGGCGTTTTATATTCCACCTGATGTTGCTATTTCTTTGTTTAGTAAGCTCCCTACATCTATAGAAGAAGTTTGCTCATCACACCCCAATCACCAGCATATCATTCTGCGTGATTTCAATACACCTGGCGAGCAATCGAAGAATTTTACCCATCAACACTACAATTGTTACGTACAGCAGAAATCCAGCATGATTTTAGGCTTCGTTGACTTCACATCCATGGTGCAACTGAATAATATCAAAGACGGCTCTCAAAATATCTTAGATATTTGCTTTTCAGACATTCAAAACGAGCGAGTATTGTTGTCTGATATCTCTTTTGTCTAAACCGACAACCTTAATCCTCCTTTTATAGTTTCTGCTCCCGTCTCGATTCAGAGTTGCAGGGCTTCACTAAGGAATAATGAATTCTCTGCCTACTGTTATGCCCGTGGTGATTACATTAGCTCGTTTACCTTACTTCTTCATTTGATTGGTTAGAAATTCAAGAACTCGCTGATTGCAATGCGCAGGTCGAGCGGTTCAATGAAATAGCCAAAAGCGGCATGAATCAGGTAATCTCCAACTGCAAACTCTGCCGTTCAAAACACCCCTTCTGTTTCTCTAATGAACTTCGTACAGCCCTTAAATTAAGGGACCGCTGCAACAGAAAATATAAAACCGGGCTAGATGAATGTCAAGAGGACTTCCGCTCTTACGTAAAATTAGTAAAAGTCTTTATGAGTGGTACCAGCGCTCCTATCTTGATTCTACTCAGAGCAGTGTAAATTCCCAGCCTGCCACATTTTGGAGATATATTCCATCCAGTAACAAACGCTCATATGAGCACATCCGTGTCGTTGATTCCTCTGGCGAAGAAGATTGTGATGTCGCAAACCATTTTGCGCCGCAATTTAGTACTACGTATGGCCAGCGCGATGACAGTGAAATAAATGTAATATTGAATCATGTACAAGGCTCTAGCTTAGTACTGTTGGACGAGCAGTTGGTTCTTGAGAGTCGGTTCAGGCAATCCGTTCAGTTTCGTTAGAGTTGATGGGAAGACGTGCTCTACGTATAGATCAACTAGTGGTGTGCCCCAAGGCTCCATGTTGGGCCCTCGTTTGTTCTGCATTCTTGTAAAGAATATGTCGGCCGCAATTAAAAAGCCTTCTTTTCTTCTCTGCGATGACGATATCAAACTATTCAGACGCATTGAGTCCATCGATGGCTGCGTTGCCCTGCAGCGTTGGTCCGTGTACCAATGCCCAATGCGCTATAAGAATTTTCTATTTTGCTTTCGTAGCTCGCCAGCTACGTCACGAACACCTGGCCATGGTGCATATCGCCGCAAGTGACCCCTCCACTCCCTTTCCCTTCGTGGCCTGGAGCCCTCGCACTCGGTTTCTTTTCCGCATGCGCATGCACTCCATCCTCGCATACGGTTAGTAACCCCGTACTGAAAAGAGGCCGGTGTGAGCGCAGCACTTTTTCTTACAAAGTTGCCTGTAACACACGCCAGGGCATCTCAAAGCAGTGCTGATTTCTCGGCCTATGATCACCCATTGCCTGCAGCCAGCCGGGCCAACAATGCACGGGGCTGACACTGAAACAAGGCGTAAAAGAAAGACAGCCGTGATGAATGCATCGATTTCTTCTTGCCTTTTTCATTACCTACAACCTGATTGGTCGGCTACAATATCAGCGACTGACGCCTTGTCACTTGCGCCGCTAAAACTGTTGATTTGTCTTGGCTTTTGTTACGACATTACAAAAAGCCTCTAATGTGTCGGCAACTGTGGCTTCACTCGGGATAATTTGTTGGTATCTCAATCAGGGTGGTGATGCTCACGTAAATTAAATGTTACGAACAGAGGTCGGGATGAGCATGGCATCGTTTAGGGGCGCAGCACCTTAGGGGCTCGGGCTGTCGGCGTCTCATGTCATCGTCGTCGTTCGTCGTCGTATTCTCATGTGGTCACAGTTTTAAAACACCGGGAAACTTGTTTTCAACGCCTCCCGCTGGAACGTTTCATCTCCACGTTAAAAACGAGTACTAAATGAACTCACCAGGACATTCGTTTGTCCTTCGCGCTTGCTTTACTTGCTTCCATTTCGCTCCGTACTCGCTTTAACTTTAAAATTTGCAGTTCTCTGTTTCGAATTTTCCTTCCCCTCCGCCTTTGCAATTCGGATGTCCCGTATATCAGCGCGGGCCGCGTGGCAAGAGAGAGACTTGCAGTCTTTGAATACACGCATAAGCCGCATGCTTTGCCCCTCTCCAGGTTTCATAGTGGAGATGGCAAGGTTTTTCTATACAATACAAATTATGCTCGAACGATCAGGATATGGAAAATGGCACGGCTGCTTTTGCAGTAAACTTCAGCGCAACATGCCTGTAGACAGCGTTGCAGTAAAACTGTGAAACGGGTGTGTAGATGGGCTGGTGCACAGATGAGGTGTAGTAGTTGCTTCGCGGATCTTGTACACGATTTTGAAACATTTCCTTGCGAACTTGACCATTTAAAGACTGCTATTAGTTTGAATTGTTTATTTTGTCGACAACCAAATGAACAGCTTCGATTATCTGAGCATGCCTAAAGGAATGTTTATTTGTTATCAGCTGTGGCTCCCATCCTAGATCACAGAAACGCGTGCTAGGTTGCGGCTTCTTCCTAGCATGTCGCACATATGTAGATAAGATGCTTTTCTCAACACAACTAAAATCAGAAGCCCTCCGTATAACGACGATGATGGTTGAAACGCGGAGCCTTCTTGCGTGCCAAAAGGAAATGGCAAAATTCCAAAGTCAAAGCTTCAAAGGTGAAAGTGCCCAACACCTGACAGTCAAAGTCCAAATATCAAGGATCAAGGTGCCAGCTGCCCGCTAGTCAAAGTGCAAGCTCAGACGACAACATATGAATCCCCCAGAAGAAAGCTGAGCTTCCCTCCCCAAGCCATCGTCGTCGTTAGACCCTCACCTTTGACCGAAACCCAAACTGCCAAACTGCACTTCAGCTCAGCCAGTCCAAAGCCAACTCCCACCACATGAACCAACAAAAGAAAATCCTCAGCGACCGGAATGCGATGGTGGCGAAATCGTATACAGACGTCAGCTTCATAACGCGAGGGACCTAGTTTCCATTCCGACCACGGAAGCGTTCATTGCTGGTTTCATCATCATCATCTTGTGCGCTCATATAGTGCAAAGTTAGCTTTCCTGCAGTGCCTTCTGCTTATGACACCGCCATTAGTGAAGCCAAAATGCTAACATCTAATTTTCCGGATATGAGTCTTCTCATTTAACTCCTCGTACACCTTATTGAGTGCTCACCGAATAATACATCAGAGTTTTCCTGAAAAATGTATATGTTTAAACCATGTTAGGGAATTCTAATCAACTTTTTTTACGGTTTGCCATAAGCACGCTTGCATGACCCAATTTAAAACTATGGAGGTAAATTTATAGCGTTCTTGAAAGTTGCAGTAAGGTTTTATAAAGATCTGCTCTCTGGAGTAAGTCGTCTTAGAATGGGATAGGGCCCGACAAGGCCCCAAGGATACAGTTCACTAGCGCATGTTAATTAACATGTGGGTTAGATAAGCTGATGGTTGGATAATTTTGACGTTGAATGGTCTTCTAGAATATAGAGATGACGGGTACTGCGTGCAAACGAGGTTCATTTTTGCTTTTTTAAGACACTCACTTTCCACTTGACCACGATCTCAGAGGTGCTGCTGTTGTCAATTGTGACGTTCTGGGGTGCCATTTTTGGGGCTGAAAAAAAAACAAAGACAATAAATATTTCTCAGCGTCAAGAACCTTGTTTATCCACTAGAGCTACTTACACCCGCAGGCGGTCCGGAACGTCTCAACAGCGGCACCACGCTCTCTGAAGTTTCCATCTGCATCCACGACCAAAACACGAACGTGGTAGTCCGTCCCACTCCGCAGCCGCGTCAGTGTGCGAGTGTACACTTCTTTCTTGGGCAACGCTGACACGGTCTGGGTACTCCAAGTTTCGTTAGCCACCTGAGTACACATAAGAATGATTTTAAGCACACCTTACAGGCAGTACAAATAGGCCAGTGCAAGTGTCGAGTATACATAGGCAAAGTTCAAACCGTTCACCCTTCAGCAGTTTCAAAGCTTTCGGTAGTCAGTCAGTTGTGACCCTTCACATGTCTTTTGCTGGCACTTTGACTAAAGTCGTTAAAATAGTTTCGAATCTGGTAATGTTCGAAAGCTCTCTTTTTCATGAAGGTCCCATATTAACAACCAACCCTGCCAAGCGTGGGGCGAATCTTTCGTGCCGCATTCATAATAAAATGTCTGTTACCCGCAGGCCTTGTAATTTTCAGTGTGACTGAAAATGACCCACAGCGAAAATGTATTTTTATGACGGGAATGAAAACATAATTGTACGATATTTATGCCAATGGGTAAGTGCCCTGTGGTCAGTGGAGAGCGCCACGTAAATTAACGAGCGTATCAGGTGCATAGTTTATATTTTTCGCGTGCGTAGAAAATTATTGCCACGCGCTGAAACAACGCCTTGATGGATACTACCCAGCAGAAAATGTTCACCACGCTAGCTGTCAGGGTGGGTATAGCATGCATCCTATCCTCTACACACACGACCAAATAATCAATGTAACTGTCGTCTCTGTCTCTATCGCGGAAAATGTCCAAAAAGGTTGTTGACTTGCACTACGTTTCTCAAGCTGCAGTTGCTGCACTTAGGCTGTGCGGTTATTATAAATGGGCCTTGAAGCGACCCAATCAGAAACACAGCAGACAAATCTCGTTAGACATGGGTTTAGTATGAGTTCACCAAAATGAAAACTGGCCCAGATCCCGCTGCGCTATTGGCGAAAGGAATCTAGCCTCACAAAAGGTAGAGTCGGCTGCTCGCACATGTTGTCCTCTTCACATACTTTGTCATGTAGGAGACTTTGATGTTGTAAGGCATCAAAGTTGTTATAAAAAGGGCTGCTTTCGTAACGCGATAGGTACTGTCGCCATTGTTTTAGTCGATGCGGGGACACTTAGGAAAGATACATAATGTTAAAAGCTGCGAAACCAAAGGCGCTAAACTGCGTAGTATTGGAGACAACGTTCAGTATGGACTTCAGGTGCGAATATTTTGTGAAGACCCACAGCTTCTTTCATAATACTAGTATGGTATGTACGCTACAAAGGGTATCGTTCAAAGGGTACTTGGCTACAAAGGGTACTTGGCATAGACAAGTTTGGTATAGATATAGGTTCTGTGTTAATGTATCAGCTAAAACATCATGCCATGATGGTCTTTGGAAGGTGTACCATCTGTAGGTCTCAGATGTAATCTGAAAAGGGAGTTAAATTTTGTAAAGTGGCGTAGCAGCGGACACCCATTATTTTTTGTTCTTTCAAACACATTATAGACAGACAAACGCAAGAGCGGGCTTTCACAGGTCGAAGACCCACGAAGATACAGACCTTGCGGAGACAGGACTCACTCCGTACCCATCCCTTCCTGCTACGAGGGCTCCCTCTATTTAGTTTTGGGGCTATATCCCGGAATGAACCTTCTGTGGTTGATCTAAGCCATTTTCTTTCTTTTCAATCACATTCACCAACTTGTTTCCAAAATTAGTTGTGGCAAACTAATAGTAAAAGAAAACTAGAGGAAATTTTCTTGCTGGAGTTGAGGTCAGAATGAATCCATCTCCAAAACCACCGGTACCATAAGGGCCCTGCAAGCATTGGGAAGAATTCATGCGAACATTGCCCACAAAGCTGAAACTTTGCTTATGCTTCAGGGATGACATCACCACCCTTACCTCGAAGTATAAGCACATCGTCACAGTTAGCTGTTCCTGGTCATCACGAAAAAAATGCAATAACGGTTTAATGCCTTCAATTCGGCGCTTGCAGTATAAAGATTTTCAGTGAATAAAAATCACTCGCGCACCTTGACTTTTCCCGTACAACACCCATAACATGGGCAAGATCTCTGCTAGCTTAGACTTCGTGCCGCAGTGAGTTCTTCCACAACGCCTGGGACACAACCTACGCGCAACGAAAAATATGAGTATAATGCTTATGACTCATCAGAGGAGTATCTTTATGAAAGGTCACAATCAAGCCACGAGTTTTAACTTTGCCTGCACATCAATGATGATGGGCCCCCTATTACTTGTGAAATCAACTTCGTGCCACACTTACTTCTTGCAAGATAGTGGTAAAACACTGCATGGACATAACAATTTAGAGTGCATGCCTTAACGTTTCGTCCCTAAATACGTACGATAGAGCAGGCTACGCTATTTGTGTAACCCCTGCAAAAAGGGGGGGGAATGCGTATCCACCAATTTCCGCAAAAAGCGTACTTAACCCTGCGTCAGAAACATTAGCTGGGCACTATTCATACCAATCTCTTTATTCCTTCAGAGTTACAATTAGGTGTTGTGGTTAGTTTTAATGTTTTAATATTGCGCTGAAACATGGCACCTAGCAATTTCAAGCCTTTTGATCAGTATTTTTCTAAAGTACCGCTCATGACTTGTAACCTGGCCCCTAATTATCTGCAAATCTCAGTTTATTGCGACATTTGTTTCACTGAGGACAGCGCAGAAATGTTCCACACGCTTTGTAAAACGCCTGAAAGTATTCCACCACATTGATTTATGGGTTTGTTCCCAGTATCCCAGAAATCTAAAAGAAATCTCCCCACACAGCCCGTGACAGGGCCCTTGGTTTTTTACAGAAAATTCAACCTCGGTAGATGATGTCATTCCACCAGGGTCTCTGAAAACATTTGTGCAACGGTTTACAGCAGTTCTAGTTGCACTTTTAGCTTTGCTATAAAACCATTGAATTTCTCTTATAAAATATTATCATCGGCGAGCATCATCATCATGAGCATCAATCTACTCAGGTCCACTGCAGGACGAAGGCCTCTCTCATTGATTATTTTTAACCACTCCTGTCTTGCGCTGCACGAGTCCGCAGTTTGCCCCCAATTTCTTTAGTTCATCCCTCCATCGAATTAATGGCCTTGCCCCTCTTCTAGACCCTTCCCTTGGTATCCACTCTTTTACCCTAATTGTCCTCCGGTTGTCCGTTCTTCTCACTACATCGCCCAAGTCTATTTCTGTTTCTTTATATCTTCTATTCTAGTTAGGTAACTTGTTTCCTGTCCATGAGTGTTACTCCTAACATTATTCGTTCCATGGCACGTTCAGGTGACCTAAGTTGGCATTCTATTTGTTTAGTAAGGCGCCAAGTTCCAGCTCCGTACGTCATAACCGGCAGTATGCACTGGTTGTGTGTTTTTCTTTGGAGTGACAGAGGTAGGTTAGTTTTCATTATTTTGGAGTGCTTGCCGAAAGCACTCCAGCCCGTTTCTATTCTGCGCCGGATTTATCTCTCATTGTTGGAGTCAGTACTAATCATTTGTCCGAGGTTGTTACATTCTGTTCCTTCTTCTAGCGTTTCGTTTCCTAAGCTGAAGGGTGCGTTTTTGCCATGTCTATTACTCGTTACTTTAGATTTTTCATGTATATTTTTAGCCCCAGGGCCGTGTTTTCTGATAGTATTTTTCTGAAGCATTGTTTGCATGTATTCTGCAGTCTCACTCAGCACGACTATGTCGTTCGCAAACCCCGAATGGCTCACGTGTTCCCCGTTTATCCGTAATCCTATGTTTTCCCAGTCAATCTTCCTAATACCCCCTCCAGACATGCTGGAAATAGTTCTGCCGAGATGGTATCTCCCTGCCTTACCTACTTTCGGATCGGAATTTATCGATTTGCTTGTGGAGGGTTGTCCTGCCCGTGCATTCGTTATATATGTCTTCTAGTAGTCTTACGTTGGTCCCTTCAATTGCCTGGTCTTTTAGTGCTTTTAGAACTGCTGTGGTATGTATCGAGCCAATCGCTTTCTTATAACATTTAAATGCCATGGAAAGCGGTTTACTGTATTTTGGGGATTTTTCTATGACTTCATTGACAACATGGATATCAGCCTTATACGCAGCCTGCTGCCTGAGTTTTTGGAAATCCAGACAGTCACCTATGTGGCTAAACCTGTAAAGCTTTGGAATAAGAGGCCTGACAGGTTGCAACCCAAAAGCAGCCATGTGTAGCGAAACAGCGAATGTAGTCATGAATTTTGTTCGCCATGTGCTGCCTCAAAACAGGTGTTGGCGTACCTTGAACTGGATGCGGTATTCTTTAGGCTGTCCTTCGCCGTCGTCGAGATTCTTGGTCCAACGATAAAACTGAATAATCGCCTCTTTGTCGCTTATTCCGCTTACCAAAGGTTGTCTCTTTAGGAGGGGATAGCCTGAAATTTTAATACAAAGAGTGAAGACACAAACAATAAACCCAGTTTTATACAGTTAGAAATCTGCTGAAACAGAGGAGATGTGTTTTTTTTTGTGTCGTTTGGAACATGCACAGGCGCTGTCCAGAGAATGGCCGCGCCATAGCCGCGCAGATTTATTGGTTCGCGCAAAGGTATTGACAGGTAAACGTGAGCTGCGGAAAGCTTCCCTCCCGCTCCCTCACTTAGCGGAAGGGAGAGGAACCCGTATTTGCGAGACAACTGCGAGCTCTATCGGACGGTCTAGGAATCACCGCCGAGGCGGTTCCCAGACCTAACGACAGAGGCCGCCGGCGGGCCTGGGAACCTGCTACTACCCCTGCGTTACCCACGGCCTTCAGCTGACGGACTAAAAAGCACCACCTACAACAGCTCCGCTGCTATGAAAGTGATCAGGCCTTGCGTTGCACGATCGTTATCGGCGGCTATCGTATTATCACTTGCGGTTGTACTGAAGGGTGTGCCAGAGTTTTCGACAGAGTTACATAAAGTGGATGGTACTCGTATCCGGGCGGCTAAATCTTCCAGGATGCATAGGGAGAAAATATCTTCTTATTAATGCTTTGCTAAGGTTGTCGTGATTTAATCACTCGCGAAGCGCTGAAAGCATTCAAAAATTAAATGTTCAGAACAGGGCTGCGTTGAAACCAACGCTTTCGGCGACCTCAAAACGCCATTGCGAACCACAAGGTCCGGTTCAATTTACCTGACCTCGAGTGTTACAGGTGTAAGGTATCTTTAATGAATGTATTTGGCCATTCAGTGCAATAGGAACCTACCGTTTTTAAAAGCCAATGCTCTATGATCAAACGGTTGCAGTAATTGAGCTGTTCATGATTCAGCGATGTGAAGCTCCGCGTCCCTGTTTCAATATAAGGCAACCATACACTGTCACACGTTGAGCGCTGAAAATCAAGCTGTGCTTTATTCTTTGAGAAAAAAAGAACTGGTGTATTTACGCCCCTTCAAAAAAGAGTGAATGTTCGTTGTATAGTCACGCTCAGTATTGCTATACTAGTTTGGCTTGGGTGATAATGCTGTACCCATCGTAGTGGCTCAGCGGCTGAAGTGCTGCGCTTCTGAGAACAAAGAAGCGGATTCGATCCCGGCCGCGGTGCCTGCTTTTCAGATAGAGGCGACGAGCAGTCACTCCCGTTTTAATTGCAGATAGCTTTATGGTCTCGCCTTGTCGTCGTAGCTCACAAACGGTCGATGCGACTGCCGAAATCAGGCGGTGCAGCGAGATAACGGACTCAAGTAGAGCCTGCTGTCCCGTCGTGAAGGGGTCATGCCGAGACTTAGAAACCCACGCGGATTAATAGACATAACCGTTCGAAACTCGTGAAACACTGGTGCCTCTCGTATATCTTCCCGTTGTTTAGTGCAAAGAAAACTGCAGTTACATTTGAGGCAAAATATCCGTAATTAATCGCCAGCCCCCGCGTTCATTTAGTTAGGAACATTCGTTGTTTTGGTTTTTACGATAGCAAGGGAAAAAACTGACCCCGCAAGAAAAAACGGCGGGTTTGAAATACCACAGAAAGACATTTAGCCGCGCATATTACACGTTCGACATGACGCAAAACAGCTCCAGCATACGAAATTGAAGCAAGCACATAAAGAATAGAACTCCCGCTGTGCGCACTTGCAGGCGGGCGTGCGCGAGCACTGCGAAGGCGGGAAACTTGAATTGCATATTCATCAAAAGAAAAGTGAAACAGGGCGGTGAAGAGCGTTATGGGTGGTAGCAGTGAGCGGATTACAGCAGCACCACCCATTATGGCGAATCACTGCTCTGCACTTCCGACAGCTTTCACATTGCGTGGAACGGCTTTAACTTTTTTAAGAGATATCGGAGCGCGTTAAATATTCTCAGGTGCTGAAAATTAATTTGGAACGCTCCACTACGGCGAGCCTCGCAGTCTAGTTGTAGCTTCGCCGCATTAAACCCAATGATATGAATCATCGGATGAAGTGGCTACCTTCGCTATATCTGTAAAAGCTAGCGCATAGTTCCTCAGACTTATAAAAAAACATAGGTTTCGTGGTTTTGAGACTCATAAAAAAGAAACTGGGAAGAACCGTGTGAATTTTATTGCTTCGCTTGTACAAGTGTTTTTTATTCACTCGCTGAGGCGAGGCTGCCTACAGACAAAGGCCAAGTCCAGATTGGCAGGTGGCAGTGTTTTCCCGCTAAATAAACGAAGTGCTTGTTAGCAGACAGGTCACTTCTATTGATATTGTAGGATCTGCACTAGAACAGAGATTCAGGGTATGCGCTTTACTTTTGTGGGGGCGAGCTGAATTATCTCTGGTCAAGCTAGTCCGCCCTCACCGCGTCCCCATGACAGCGGAATTAAAGGCACCATGAATACAAAATACAAGTTTGTTTCAACATAAAAGCTGTTTGGCTCAATAATTAACAAAAAGTTTGTCGCTAACTTCAAAGAACTACACATCAAAGAAAACATGTGATGAAGGGGCAAATCTCCAGACCCTTTCTGGCAATTTCTCTAAGACGTCACAGAATGTTGTTGTGCGATTGGCGGCCGTCCTCCAAAGCAACCGCCAATATATACGAACGAATGCAGCAGGACCTCTACATTCGTTTCATCCTATCACTTGAATGCTAACGTGAAGTTAACAAATTGATAACTATGTTCTGATTGTTTCTCTTTATTGCGTTTGTGCTCCCGCAACTTATTCCTGTTGAGATAAATGCAGCACGAAATTTCAGTTTGTTTTCATATCATTACATAATGTTCGGGTAAAAAATGCGTGTAGAGGCTGGAATAGAGCACCTTTATTTA
This sequence comes from Haemaphysalis longicornis, assembly GCA_013339765.2. Lineage (NCBI taxonomy): Eukaryota > Metazoa > Arthropoda > Arachnida > Ixodida > Ixodidae > Haemaphysalis > Haemaphysalis longicornis. Next base: position 77,851,521 of record CM023449.1, on the reverse strand, counting down.
CCAAAAGCCACGTTTAAAAAATTGACCAGGTTTTATTTTCTTTTCTCGTGATCCTCATCCTCACCAGCAGCCTATCTACGCTTACTGCAGGGCAAGAGCCTTTGCCATGAATCTCCAATCATCCCGGCGGTACTGCGCTTACTGCGATCAATTTAACCTCGCAAACGTGTTTATCTCATCTGCTCACCTATCTTTCTGCCGCCCCATGCCACGCTTGCCTTCTCTAGGATCCATTCTGTTACCCTTAATGACCAACGGTTATCTTGCCTTCGCATTACATGCTCTGCCCATGCCGATTTCTTCTTCTTAGTTTCAACTAACATGTCCTTAAGACGCGTTTGTCCCTGACCGACTTCGCGTTTTTTCTTGTCCCTTAACATTACAGCTATCATCTTCCGATGCATTGCCCGCTGAATAGTTCTCAATTTACGTTGAACCCTCTTAGTAAGCCTCCACATTTCTGCCCCGTAGGTGAGTACCAGTACGTAGCAGCTGTCATACATTTCTTCCTAAAGACAATGATAACGGCCAGTCATTATCCGAGAATGCCTGCTGAATGGGCTCCACACCATTCTTATCCTAATTATCTCTGCCTCATGGTTGGGATCCGGGGTCACTAGGTGGCCGAAATAGATATATTCGCTTCCCACATCCCCTGCCTCACCACCTATCTCAAATGACTGTGCTCCCCGGGGTTATTGAGCATTACTTTAGTTTTCTGCATGTTAATTTTCAGCACCGCGATTCTACTCTGCTTATCCAGTGCGGTAAGCATGCTTTGCAATTCGTCCCCCGAGTGACTAAGCAAGGCAACGTCATCAGCAGATTTGAGCTTAATGAGGTACTCTCCGTTAACCTTTGCGCCCACCTGTTCCCAATCCAGTGTTCTGAATACCTCTTGTAAACACGCTGTGAATAACTTTGGAGAGATTGTGTCACCCTTGTCTCACCGCGCTTCTTATAGGTATTTACTGCTCTCCTTATTTCCTTCATGGCCCCTTTAAAGAATAGGGACTTAGCCTATAGCCAGCAGGTAATGAGTGAGCAGATGAATGGCAGATTCCTTCTTGAAGCCAGGAATAAGTCGTAATATTGACGAAACTGTACTTCCGAAGCTGTGAATTATTCCCGCAGAAGTATTCCCGACAATTATTATCCCGACAGTTTAACCTCAGTCTTCAATGACTGGATTTATGCCAACAGAATGTTTTGTAGGTGTTCCTCATTTACGCTGCAGAAATATAATTAGATGCTTCCGTTCGTGCGGACAGGTCTTTGCGGCTACCAGACAACACCGCATCCCATGGTAACGTGACAAAAGTTGTCCAACAATTTATAAGGACAGCGTTGTTTTGACTTCCACATCTTCATCGTGAAGTACACGTAGATTACCGCGATTTTATCTGTAAATATAAGCTGCTGAAAGAGTTCGGTTTCGAAGAAATCTGTCAGAGCACTTATAAATCAAAGAAGGGCTAGCCATGTTCACCACAAAGCATTAATGACCGCACTTACTGCCGGCGTAAATGAACCGCCCACGAGATAGTTTCAACCCAGAGATAGGCTAGGTTCTGCCAAAAACTGCGTGCATCGGCACTGCAGGGTGTGTAGAAAAAAAAAACAAGTCTAAAAAACTGAATCCTGCAACAGAGCCAACGTTTTGGTGAAAGCTTTGTAGCTCGCAATGTAAAGTAGGCATCTTGAGAACAGTCATCGACAGCGTATTTAGGTCACTGCAGAACGAAGGCTTCTCCCACTCACCCCCACTCGCTGCCGTCCTGCGGTGCCCGAGTCCATTATTGGCTTTTATATATCCGTATTTCGTCTTTCCATCGAGTTACTCGCCTTCCCCTTCTTCTAGTCCGATCCTCGTGGTTCACCTGTTGTCACTTCGTCTCATTACAGGGCCATCCCAAGTCCATTTCTTCTTGTTAACTTGAATTAGTGTGCTCCCTGATCCAGTGTTACTCCAATCATTATTTGCTCCATGGCCCCTTTCTCAGACATGAGTTTGCTTTGCAGTTGTTTAGTAAGGCACCAAGCTTCCTCTCCCTATGCCATCCCCAGTAAAACGCTTTGGTTGAATTCCCTGCTTCTTAGGGATAGCGGTAGGTTACTGTTGGTTATTTGTGAGTGCTTGCCGACTGCGCCCCAACTCATTCCTATTCTGCGCCGGATTTTTTTCTAGTAGTTGGGATCCGACAGATGATCTGACCGAGGTACTTCTTTTTTCTACTTATTCTAGTGTTTCGCTACCAATGCTCAAGAGGGCGCTTACAGCATGCTTACTTATCATTACAATGGATGTACTCACATTTATTTTTAACCCTACCTCGAACCTTTGCTGTTGTAGATCTCGATAATTTTTTGGGGCTGTTCTGGCGATTCACTAAGGAAGACTATGTCGCCTGCAAACCACAGATGACTCAAGTATTCCCAGTTGATCCGTAAACCTGCGCTTTCCAAGTCAAGCTTCCTATACACCCGCCAAACATGCTGTGAACAATTTTGAGGAAATGGCACCTCTTTGCCGCACCCCCTTTTCGATAGGGAACTTTTTGCTTTGCTTGAGAAGTGTTATCCCACCCGTAAATTACTCGTATAAGTCGTCTATGAGTCTTTCATAGGTCTTGTTTATTCCTTCATCTTTTACGCTTTGAACACTGCTCCACGGTGTCTTTTGAATCCTTAATCGTGTGTTTTCCCAGTCAACCTTCCTGTATACCCCCTCCAGATACGCTGTGAATAGTTCGGGAGACGTGGTATCTCCTTGGCCTACTCTCTTTTAGATCGGAAATTTATCACTTTGCTTGTGAACTGTTATCCTGCTCTTACATTCTTTATATATGTCATCTAGAAGTCTTATTTAGGTCTTTCTCTTCCCTGGTCTCTTAATGGTTTTGACACTGCTGCAATGCATACTGAATCAAACGCTTCTTCATAATCTATAAATGCCATGTCAGTGCATTAGTGCATTAGTGCATTCTGCGGATTTCTCTATCGCTTGATTGACAACATGGATGTGATCTATAGTTGCATACCCTTTCCTAAACCCAGCCTGCTCTCTGGGTTGCTGGGAATCCCGGCTGTCACCTATGCGGCTTGCTTTAACACTCTTGAACGGCTTGTAAAACACTGAGAGTTGGCTCATCAGTCGGTAATTGTTGACGTCTTTGGTATCTCCCTTTTTTATGAATCATAATAATGATGGCGTTGTTCCAGGCTACAGGCGCTTTTTGAGCCCTTAGGGATACCAAAAATAGTGCAGGAAAGGTTTCCAGTATCTCTTCCCTCCTGCAGAAGATCCACTGTTATGCCGTCCTCATCTGCAGCTTTTCCTGTGTTACTGCCTTGAGAGCCTTTCCTATTGCCTCTTTAGTTACTAGCGGGACAGCGCATGGTAAGCTTGTAGTCACACCAGTTTCCTCTGGTGTAACGTCGCTGGCATACAGTCTAGAATTGTTGTGCTACCTTTATTTTGTCGTCCATGTTGTCCGTGATGTTGCCCTGCTCGTCTCTGAGTGCGTACATTTTTTTTTGCGGATGGCTAGCTTCCTTTTAGTTGCTTTGAGGCTTCCTTCTATTTGCAGCGATTTCTTGATCACTTATACGTTATATGCACGAATACCGTGTTGCACTTCCGTTCGTCAATTTAGACAGCTCTTCTAACTCTACTTGGTCCACGTGCTTGACACTTCCGTGTTTTTGAGTTGTGTTCTGTTTGTTAGCTTCGCAGTTTGTTTCCCACATGCTGCATCTCTCGCAGCTGGTTCAGATTCTGTAACTGCCGTTATTAGGTTGTGGCTTAGCCCGTCTATACCATCCTGGTTCTCGTTAAAAGCGCAAATTTGTTTTGAGGATATCTTTTAAACTGCTACAAGCTGGCTCTGACTGACTCCATGCTCCGTTTCTTATTTTTCCCGGGTTTCCTTCTTTCTCGTTAAGATTCAGCCTTACTTTGCGTCTAACTTTCCTATGATCGGTGCTCCTAATGTTACTTAGCACCTCTCCGTCCTCCAGAATACCTGGGTTGTCACTTCAAATGAAGTCAATGTCGTTTTCTGTTGTACCATCGGTGCTTTTGCACATCCACTTCCGATTGTTTCGTTTCTACAAGAATGTATTCCTCAAACGAGGTTATTATATCTCCGGAAATTACACCTGTATATTTTCCTGACTGTTGCGATCGTCTATTTCAGATTCCCACTGTCCTTTCTCCCATTTGCTTCTTACCGACTTTTGCGTTGAACTCTGCCATCATAATCATGAACTGTGTTGTAACCTTCTTCATAGTTGATTCCCCGTCCTCGTAGAAAATGTCTATGGAGTCATCATCATAGTTGGTTGTTTGCGGATAGGCCTGTGCTATCTTTAACCTCTAGCTCTTGTTTAGCCTGATTACAGCGGCTGCGGCTCTCGCTAATGCTGAAGAATTCTTCCAGTTTCCCTGTTATTTTTCTGTAGATTAGGAATCCTACCATGTGTTGTTTCTTCTCTTGTTTTCCTCTGTGGCCCAAAATATGTCTGTTGGTCAGCTCCGTGAACCCCTCACCTGTTGTTTTAACTTCGCTTAACCATGTGACATCCCACATAACGTCAGATAGCTCCTCTGGTAGTACAGCTAGGCTTCTCTCATTAGACCAAGTGCGTTCGTTGAACGTTCCCAGGTTAAAGTTCCAAAGATGGCCTGTCCAGACACAGAGATCCTAGCACCCTCTGCTGTGTCGCTGTTCTGACCACCACCGTCGACTGGTTCTGTACAGTTCCTGTGGACTGAGGGCCAAAATTTACCTTGGAAAGTCGTAGGAGGTTTAATTGGTTGGGTTGGCTTGGGAAGCAAACAACTACAACAGGGCTACCAGATCATTTTCGGGTGATGGAATACTTAACCGGAGAATAAATATTGCAACTCACTTGTGTCGCAGTAAGGACCATTCTTCCAGCCCTCGAGACATGCCCCTCTGTCTCGGCGACATGTGCCAGTGTAGATGTCGCACAACTGCTCTGACTTGCAGAAGCAAATTCTACTCTGTTTGCAGTCTGCTCCGTACGAATTGGTCGGACAAGCTGTGACGTCACGGGGAGAAAGAAAGAACGAAAGTGAGGAAAATGTATTCCTCTGCTGACATATAGAGATGCGCGGAGTACACTTTTTCAAATGCTAAACATAGAGGAACACAGATCATCCTGTTTTGGTGTCGATCGGTTGGTCCTCTAGGTTGAAACATATCCACGAAGCACGCACCAGCACAATGTTGTAAACTAAGACAGAAAACCAAAGTATTAATGAATAAAGCGAGCAATGAAGCAGGGAACCAAACCTATTGACTGCCTCTAAACATGCAAAGCGATCGCATTATATGGCTCCATTCACATCGCAAAAAAAAAAAAAAAAGACTGGCGCAGCTTACACTAACGGTACAGGGCTAAAGAAACAGAAGAGCTGGTGGCGCCCCTCCCTTCGTCGAGACTCGGCTGTTGCACCTCACAAGGATTTCAGAACTTGCCGCTGAAAATTGTTTGACTGGCAGCTCCAGATCGTTTTGTCAGCAGCCTTTTGAAATCTCTCACAAAGGGGACCGCTTTAGCACATGCTAGAGCTGCAGCAACCGGCTTCGTGAACTCTGTGTCTCTAGCGCGAGCTGTTCTGTGCTCACCACTTCCAACGCTAACGCACATAAACTAGCGAGGAGAACAGCACGCGAGAGATTACGCTATGAACGGTGGGCTGATCGTTCTCGAAGGTCGAGCTGGCCGACGCCGGGCGCTCTATTATGAGGCGCACGCGCGATTGTTATTTTTTCTATGCAATTTTTTGCGAACGCCACCGGACCAAGCTTAAAACAGCTCCGCTGTTAGGACTTTCCGGGCGGCGACAAATTCCCCTCCTGTTTGCGCTCCATCTTTTGGGGCAGCGCCCTGCGGTTCGGGTGATCGGAATTCATGAGGGGCATTGGGGGGACCACGTTTGGAGAGAAAACAAACGCCCCGGCGTTCGCTTCTGTACCGCGCGCTCACGACTGAAGGCACCTACCGTGAGATCTACGACGTCGACCAACGTATGCCATTCAAAGAGGAGACAAATGGAGGAAGAATCCCCGGTACTTTAGTCCGCTGACGTTCTTTATAGGCGAAAGCAAAAAGGGCAGTTGGGATAGTTGGTCACTAGTCATGTTGGTGCCGAAAGCGCTCAACACATAGAGGCGAGGAAAGAGAGCGGCATGTCGTCTTTCTTTCTTCATTATTGTGTTGTGAGCACTTTGAAACCGAAGATGAAGGCTAAAGCCCAAGGTCTTTGCTGCAACATCCTATTCATGTTTTTCATCTCGGTCGTTTCTTTTTTTTTTTCTGGCGCAAATTACATCGACGGAAGGACTGGCCACACTTCGAACCGAGCACCCCGTGGCTATCGTGCGTCTGTTATTCCCACGTGCTGTCACGTTCACTTGTCACGCTGCGCGAACCGGGCTGTCTTGTTCCCCTCTGTCTAGTTAGTGCACTGGTGACGCACTCGGCTCCTGCCCCGGAGACCCGGCTGCAAGTACACCACGAACCAAAATTAGGTTTTATTTATTTACTTGGTTTGTTAGGGGTTGCCGACTGGCTTCGGATTGCACCGCAAGGTGGCGATACGGCAGTTTTCGCACGCGGTAAACTCCGTCGACGGCGCTGGCTTTTCAGCGAGACGGGGCCCTCAACGCTACGCGTTAGAAGTTAAGCATAATAACACAAAAAGTATGTGCAAAAGCTCAATGATTATAGCAAGGCAAAAATAAACTTGACAAAATGCAGAGGACAAAAACAACCCAAAAGCTAGAACCAATAGAAACAAGACGAAAATGCCAGGGGGACATGGGAGATAAAGAAAGAAAGTAGAAACTTCAGCTAGCTGGTTGGTGGCGCTACAGTCATGAGCAATTGCACCAATCTGAGCAGTGAATTCAGCCGGATATTTATTGTGATGTTTGGCAAGTAGAATAAGAGGGTTTGGGGCAAATAGACTGATTTTGAGAGTCTGCAGTCCTTTGTACCTTTGCACGGGTAAGAAAAAGAGGTACCCCCGAGCAAATTATTCACAACAGCGGTTAGTTATCACCCAGAGCAGTGGGATAGAATTTGATACACGCACGTCAATGCAGGTGCAAACAAGAGAGACTACATCTGCAGCGGTGGCTGCGAGTGTGATTATAACATCGACAATTTCTCCGCTTGCTTTGGGAAAGCCGTGAAGTCGACACAAAGGGAGGCCGCAATCGCTAACGAGGGGGCCGAAGGTTTTGGTCATACGCGGCAGTGACAGAAGCTAGCGGCACATACGGAGCTGAGAAGGAAATTTCTGATTCATCTCTGGTGATCCTTAGGATGGTCGGCATGAACAGCCTCGCATAGCACTGGATTTTATGCCAACCTGCTTCCCGTCCCCTTCTCGATGATGCTGCAGGCCGTCAAAAGCAGCCCTTTCAATAACAACGCTGTCAGCAAGTTCTTTTCTCTTCCTTAGCGATCACTTCGTCATCTTAGTGTCAATCACACTGGAAACAACACTTCCTTTTTAACTTCCTTTTATGTACACACGCAGACACGCACGCACGCACACACACACACACACGCACACACGCACACACACACACACACACACACACACACACACCACACACACACACACACACACACACACGCACACACACACACACGCACGCACGCACGCGCACACACACACACGCACACACACACGCGCACACACGCACACACACACACACACACACCCATTTATACATATACAGTCAAACCCGATTATAAGGAACCCCGATAGAGCGAATTATGGTATATATCGAACAAAAAGAACAAAAAGAACAAGAAAGAAAGAAAGGAAGAAAGAAAGAAAGAAAGAAAGAAGGAAAGAAAGCGGAGAAAAAATGCCCGGCAGGTGGGAATCGAACCCAGAATACCGGTCTGGTGCGATAACCACTACGCTACCGGCGGGGGACTTTCCCCCCCGCTTCTGAACAACAGCGTATACGGACGCGGCGTCTTAACCGGGTAGATCCGCGGTGGTTTCCACCGTAGTCGTCGAAAACAAGCCCCATTGCAGCCTCTCGCTTGCCGGCAACAATACTATACAATCAGAGGAAGTATCAATCGCCCTCGCCGTCGTATAAACTAATGCAGCGGTCATTGTCACCGACTCGAAGCAGGCTTGTCGGAATTTCGCTAGGGGACGCCTTCACACAACAACTCTACGCATCATTCAGCAGTAGCCCCTGGGAGAGGCTATCAGGATTGTATGGGCTCCCGCACATCACGGCATCCCTGGAAACGAGGCGGCGGACGCCATCGCTCGAAAATTGACCCACCGAGCGGGCGCTCGAGAGCAGCGTTGCCGAACCCGAGCGCATGCAGCCCTTGACCTCTTACGCCGAGATCCACGCAGCACTACAGGCTGTCGCGTCAGACACTCGCTTCCCCCACACAAATCCTACCCCGAGAGCACGAACGTCATTTACGTGCTCACCAGACTAATACATTCCCCCGTCCTATCCGGCTTCACCTTTTCGACCGACAGAACTCCCCGCTTTGCCGATTTTACGGAGAACCCGGAACGCTACGCCATATGGTCGGAGGATGTGACCAATCTCCACTGATTCCTCTCCCACCTGCAACTTCCACTGTCGAGCTTTGGGAGAGCGCCTTAGCGAGCACCAGCCTGGACGACCAGCTTCGGCCTGGCTCAAAGGGCTCTCGATGCTGCCCGCGCTCACGGCATCCTGGACTGAGGACGCCTCCTTCAAGCTTCAGCACAATCCCCCTGTTGATTTAAATAAACGTTTATTTCTCCTCTCTCTCTCTGGGGTATTTTATGTCAATGTAATTTTTTCCTGTGCTTGGGGGTGGTAGCCAGCGCCACTCTTACTTCTCGGGGTGAAGGGGACGTTCTTTCTTTCTTTCCAAATTCTTTATCTGTTTCAATGACCTACCACAACCTCCCCTTTGCTTTCCGAGGTTTTCCTGACTGCCAACCATTATTTCTGTGTTATTTCTTAGAGCCCCACCTTTCCTATTCTGATTCGCTACATGCATAGCGAGGGCCTCTGTTCTGGCAGTCTTGGTGCCATAAGGAGCTTAAGAGGGTTCACACGCTGGTTGACCACTCTCGACATGTCGTAGACACTCGAGTCACGGCGCGGGGATTGAAAAGAAGGTCCCCTTCACCCCGAGAAGTCAGAGTGGCGCTGGCTTACCACCCCGAAGCACAGGAAAAAATTACATTGACATAAAATACCCCAGAAAGCGGAGGGGGGGGGGGGGAGGGAGTCTCCCCGCCGGTAGCGTAGTGTTAGAGCACTGCACGGGCCCGGGCCGGCCCGAAAGCCCGGGCCCGACCAAGCCCGGGCCCGACCCGGCCTGCGGGCCGGGCCGGGCCTCCCGAAGTTCCAATATTGGCGGGCCCGGGCCGGGCCCGGGCTCAATGCCGCGGGGCCGGGCCGGGCTCGTGCTCGACGCCGTCGGGCCCGGGCCGGGCTGGGGCTTGAATTTATAGGTACGAGCCGTTAATAGGCTCCGACGTGAAGTGTAGAAAAGAGTATCAAAGTGAGTATTCTTGGTTTATTTTTGCGCGCTTCTTGCTGTTTAGTTGTAGCATTATTTTAAAAAACATGTTTTGCTAGGTCTTATGGTCACTATACTGCAATTTTATGACATTTCTTGAACAGCATCAAGATTTTCTACTTTGTTGTATAACATACCCAAAGATACGATTACCAAGGAATGCCCAAGAGAGGAAGGACTTAATTCAGACATTCTGGAGCTGTGCACCTATGTCTATGTATGTACACGTGTGTTTTAGATATCGCACCAATCAAAATGCCGTGGCCGGGAATAAACACGCATGCCAGAGAAACACCACCGGTTAACGACCACTGCATGTGAAGTACTTCAACGCGCGTACATACTCGATGGTTCAAATGCGGATCGAAAAATGTCAGCAATACCAACTTGTGGCCGATACAACCACGTGGAGTTGCCAAGAGTCTGGTCATCAAAAGTGATGATGTCTCTCATGTAAGAATACGAGCTATTATTACGGTGATGTGGCGTGAACTGCATACGTTGCAAGCTAAACTATGTGCACTTTTAAACACTTATTTTTTGCGTTTCAGTTCATGACGTGCTTGTACAGACTAGATGCTCCGTCTGATCGCCCGGAATATAATAAACAAACTTTCTTTAGCGTCAAATACAGGGCCCGGTCACACGCGCGGGCCCTCCCTAGGCCAAAAAATAAATTACCGGGCCGGGCCGGGCCCGGACGTGAGATGGCGGGCCCGGGCCGGGCTCGGGCCAGGCTCACTTATGAATGCCGAGGCCCGGACAGGGCTCGGGCTAGGTGTTACGGGCCCGAGTCGGGCTCGGGCTTCGCGAAGCGGGCTCGGGCCGGGCTCGGGCCTTAAAATCAGGCCCGTGCAGTGCTCTAGTAGTGGTTATAGCACCCGACCGGTATTCTGGAGGTCGTGGATTCGGTTCCCACCTGGAGGGAATTTTTTCTCCGCTTTCTTTCTTTCCGAATTCTTTATCTGTTTCAATGACCTACCACAACCTCCCCTTTGCTTTACGAGGTTTTCTTGACTGCCAACCATTATTTCTGTGTTATTTCTACGAACCCCTCATTCCTATTCTGATTCGCTACATGCATAGCGAGGGCCTCGGTTCGGGCAGTCTTGGTACCATAGGGAGCTTAAGAGGGTTCAACGCTGGTTGACCACTCTCGACATGTCGTAGACACTCGAGTCACGGCGTGGGGATTAAAAAGAAGGTCCCCTTCACCCCGAGAAGTCAGAGTGGCGCTGGCTACCACACCCAAGCACAGGAAAAAATTACATTGACATAAAATACCGCAGAAGGCGGGGGGAAAGTCGCCCCGCCGGTAGCGTAGTGGTTATCGCACCAGACCGGTATTCTGGATGTCGTGTGTTCGGTTCCCACCTGGCGGGCATTTTCTTTCCGCTTTCTTTTTTTCTTTCCAAATTCTTTATCTGTTTCAATGATCTACCACAACCTCCCCTTTGCTTTCCGAGGTTTTCTTGACTGCCAACCATTATTTTTGTGTTATTTGTACGAACCCCTCATTTCCTATACTGATTCGCTATATATATATATATATATATATATATAGCGAACCAGAAAAATGCAAAATGAGAGGCTCGGTGAAATAAGACAGAATAAGGGTTGGCAGTCAAGAAAACCTCGGAAAGCAAAGGGGGGAACGCGGTAGATCATAGAAACAGATGAGGAATTTTTTGAGTCAGAAAGAAAGTGGTGAAAAAATGCCCGCCGGGTGGGATCCGAACCGACGACATCGAGAATACCGGTCTGGTGCGATGACCACTACGCTACCCGCGGGTCTGTTTCCCCACCACTTTCTCGGATATTTATGTTAAGGTTTTTTTGTTTGTTCATTTCCTGTAGTTGGAGGTGATAGCCAGCGCCATTAGGACTACTCGGGGTGAAGGGGAACTTCTTTTAAACCCTCGGACCGTGACTCGAGTGTCTACGACATGTCCAGAGTGGTCGACCAGCGTTGAACCCTCTTAAGCTCCCTATGGCACCAAGACTGCCAGAACAGAGGCCCTCGCTATGCATGCAGCGAATCAGAAAATGTTAAATGAGGGGCTACGTGAAATAAGCAGAATAAGTGTTGGCAGTCAGAGAATTCTCGGAAAGGAAAGGGGTATGTGGTATATCATAGAAACCGATGAAGAGTTTTTTTTATTCCGAAAGAAAGTGGCGAAAAAATGCCGGCCGGGTGGGATCCGAACCCACGACCTCCAGAATACCGGTCTGTTGCGATGACTACTACGCTACCGGCGGGGCTGTTTCCCCACCACTTTCTCAGGTATTGATGTTAAGGTTTTTTGTTTGTTTGTTTCCTACACTTGGGGGTGGTAGCCAGGAAAGGGAGCCGTGTACTCGGTTATGCTGCCATCGAAAACCCATGTGAAAATAAATGTAGGGTCAGAAGCATGACCACATAGGCGCCTACAAGGGTAAGATCCGTGGATTGCCGCCATCTTGCAATAGCTGTCAAGTCTATCAACAGTTCCAGCACCTCGGGCAATGCATCGCCAGGCTTCGCACTAAGCCATACGCGACGACCTGCTCTACCTCCGGAATTACTCATCTGAAGGCAGGAAGTGTGTACTCGTCATTCCTGGCTATTTGCGTTTTCGACGTTTGCTCTTACCAGCACCCTGACGCACAGTGCACCCCCGCTGGACTCTTCAAAAAGTATCAGCGGCTCAGTTTGGTCTACTACTGGCGTGGAATGTACACATTTGTGATCAAGTATACATCCACTCGTGCACAGAGTGTGAGCTTCGTATGTCTCCTTCCCAACATCCCACGAGCGTATTCCAGCGACTATCATGTCTAGAGCGACCTTTTGACCATGTTGGAATGCACATTACGGGCCACTACCGTTGGATTAGTGTGGCAATTGATCATGGGATAAAATATGCGGAAACAGCTGGACTGCCCACTATGACTGCACGCGATGTCGCATCCTTCCTTCTTCAACGTTTTATTGTGCGGCACGGAGCACCCAGGGAATCGTCGAGCGATCGGGGACGACTATTCTGGTCAGAAGTTGTGGAAGCGCTGCTCACTGAATGCCGTGTTGTCCACAGGAAGACTACGTCCGACCACCCGCAAATTGGAAGGATCACTGAACTTTTTAACCGTACCCCGGGTGACATGCTCTGGGTATATGTTTCACGTGACCATTCGAACTGGCACTTAGTTCTTCCTTTCCTTCGCCGCGTACGCGTATAATACGGCCACACAGACAACCACAGGATCCTCACCATTCTTTATGTTATACGGTCGTGGAACGCATCCCACATCTCGGGATGTGTTCCAGTCTCCGATATTGCCGAGCAAGCCGAAGAGTTACACCAACTGCCAGCTCCTTCACGGCAGTGGACCAAAGACATCAGCAGTCTCGCCACGACAACTTTAGTGGAACTCCGACTTACGCTGCCGGCTCTCTTGTGTGGCTATAGATACCATCCACGGCCTCAGCTTTGAAGCAAACTTCAGACAAAATACGAGGGTCCCTACCGAGTTGTCAAACAAACGTCCCCAGTAAATTACATCGTCGAGCGCGTTACTCCTAGTACATATCGTCGCTGTCGTGGCCGCGAGATGGTTGACGTTCAGCGTCTCAAGCCCTATTACGATCTTCTCATTGTTGCATCGGCTTGAATCGCCAAGGATGGCTCCTTCTGTCCCAGGGGTGATTCTAACAAAGCTAGCGTGTGGACTAAAGCGGAGGCGGGCCTTCCGAGTGGCATCAGTCCCCCAGTGGGGTTTATGTCGCACGTGGAGACACAGCGGCAGCTCCATCGACAGTGCTTCGGCGCGAGGTCAGCGCGCGGACTCTAAACCTCGTTTGGACTAAGAAACGGCCAGACATCGTTGCTACCTCTTATTGCCCTGTCAGTAAACCTCGTTATAATATATACAAAGTGAACTCCAGTTAAAAGGAACTCGGTAAGACGAATTCTGGCTTATGCTGAACAAAGTGGAAAGTTTGTTCGGCTTTCCATACCCCGAAGGCAAAACATCCGCTTAAGACGAACAGCCTTACACGTACTATTCGGTTAGGAAGAACTTCGGGGGGACCACCGCTGCTGGCGATTTTGGTAGCGAACTCTGGTGGGAGGGGGGAGGGAGGGGGGAGGGGGGGGGGTGGCGGAGCATTTACGTGACTAGAGGAAAAAAAACGCAGAGCTTCGCGCTGTGGTTTCTTTGTGATGCTTCATTTACCTTCATTTCACCTTCATTTACGTGGTCGCGCTGCCACGTGGTATTTTTCATATTGGGCGGGTTTTCTTTATGAGTCGAAATAAATGACTACGCAATTAGTTCGTCGCTAAAAATACCGCAGTTAAGTGACTCTTGTGGTTTCCTACAAGTGCCTCATTGACACCTTAATGACTAGGGCAGTGCTTATCGGGTTAGATAATTATTTACAATTAATTAGTTAAATCCCATTAATGGAAAAATTAGTGGGCGCTACTGCACTGTACTGTAAACATTATGCACACAGTTCTCTTCGAGTAACGCCATTGATCCTTTTTGACATCTTGGTGCTTGATAGATGGGACACCCTGTATATATTACGTTTTGTTCCCACAGTAGAAAAAGATTATTAGGGTTAACACGAGAGCTCTCGACTCGGCGATTTAACACGGCTGATCCTTTTTTCGGCTTTCATTCCTTTATGCACTTTTTACGAGCACATCAAATAATCATTAACAATACATGTGGTATCTTGTACAAGATGCGAGAAGGCACCTTCCCACACCACGAACAAACGGGGAGCAAGAAAAGACATGGAGTCGACGGAAACGGGCGCCACGTCTTCAGTTCTGTCCGGTTTTTTCGCGCTGTTGAAAGTTGTCTAATATACATGTACCATCTAATTCGTATCAGACTCTTACGTCCTTATTGGCAAGCTTTGCCGTTGGCCATGTTCTTCATTTATGTACACTGAGGGACCTTGTTTGCGACGTTTTAAGTGCGAATGCACTTTATAAGCGACCCCAAACCATCCACCGCCGGCGGCGGCGGCGGCGGCGGCGTTGGCGTCCGCAGTGCTCCTCTATATTTAAAAAAGAAACAGCATCCGGCGCCAGGTTTCGATCCGAGGACTTTGCGGCCGCAGCGCGACGCTCTACCGACCAGGACACGGAGGCGACGCTGATATCAGTGTTAGTGACGCGCCTTATATCTTTAACGCATTCAAACTACGTCGTCAGCGGCGTGCGTTGGCGACTCAGCGGCGTTATAGCGGCTTGATAACTGCGTGGTGTACACGTGATACTACAAACCCGATGGAAGAGATGGAAGAGAAGGCGGCGAGGCGGTGGGCTGCGGGGGCCGAGCGCAAGCGCCGCAAGCGGGCCGACAACCGTGCATTCGCACTTTCACATTCTCCCCCTCGGGGAAATGCGGGGGAATTTTTTTATTGAATTTATCGGTAGCTTTCCTCTCCCCCTTTTCTGAAGGAGTGTGAAAGGACTCACTCTGGTTGCAGAATGGTCCGTAAAATCCTGTGCCGCAGGAAGCAGCCGTAGGGGTCGGGGAGGCACAGCAGAATTCCGCGGCAAGACCATCACAGTTTTTTGTCCGGGTTGGTGTCTGAACACCGATGTTGGCATTCCCTGCCGAAATAGTCGTCCCGCAGGCTGAAATGAAGAAACGAAGTAGAGTTACAACATCGACCAGGATCATCCCGGCGTAAACAATGGTGCTGCTAAGCTACTTCTGCTATTCATTCTGAGCGACGTCCTTCTGAGGAGCTCCATCGCATGGTATCAGTCATGGGCTCTGCGGTAAATACTGCAGCCCAAGTTACGGGTAAGTTTATGCAAACTGGCGTGGTGCGTTCTATATCAGAGTTCCGTTACACCCAATTTTGACTGTAAAAGGCTGCGATGTCTTTTGCTCTCTATGTGGCAGTACGGACTACGTCATCAACCTTGTCCGTGGTTCCCCAGAGTTAAGGACGCGTGTGCTCTGTCTTTATCAGCGGAACAACGTGGCTGATAATAAAACTGCCAGTGAAAAAATAAAAAAAAAAACCGTTCCTCCCTTTCCACAGAAACTTGATCAAGTACACAAGATTATTAGTGGGTATGTTCATGCGAAGAAAAGACGGCCACTGGGTGTGTAAAAGTTTTTCAGCTGTGCGTCCGTGGGCAGATAAGCGTGCGGCTGCGTCTTGGTATTCAACCGGGATGCAAGAGGTGCAGCGGATTCAAAACAGGGAATATCGCGCCTTCTGGTATTACGTTTACATTTCAGTGTCCCACAGGAGAAAGAAAACAGGATTCTACTGTTCAAGAGGCAGAATGACGTATTCTACTCGGATTTCCCTCATCCACCAACAGGGTTGTTTTTAAGCCGATACAAGATACGGTGTGGAGACAGGAGTACTTTTATTTGGAGAGAAGGGGATAGAGACGGAGGAAGGCTTTCTGGTCGCTTCAAGAGAAAAAAAAAACCCACAGATATTCAGACGATTGTCTACTAATGCGTAGCATTCTAATGCCGCAAGTGTAGAGTGTGCGTTCTTTACTGCGAAATTGTTGGTTTTTCTAGATTCTGTCCGAGCAATTACTTCAATCTACGCTCTTTAACAAGTACAGGTGTTGCGTCCACCGAACCTGCCTTTGTCTGTAAATGAAGAGCGTTACACGGTTCGCCATTCGCAGTATTTCTGTTCTTTTCTTAGTTTTTGCTTCCAGAATTTAGTCCTACCAATCTTGCTTATTTAAGCTACTATAATAATTAATCATGTTGCTTCTTCCATAAATGAATTTTTTTGGAAATAAATGGCGTTGCACATCCACCATTGTAACTATTTTCTTCTATTTTTTATTTTCTGTATTTTCAAACTTCTGTTCGACAAAACATCCCCCTTCATACTGTTATAACTATCAAAAGTGAAAATTCGCTTTTCTGATGGTTGCAACAAATAAACACGGCCGTGTGCACGAGATTTCGGTGCACGTTAAAGATCACCACGCGGTCAAAATTAATCCGGAGCCCTCCACTGCAGCGCGCCTCGTCGCCTCCGTTGCATCAATCAGAAGTCAAAATTCTACGAAATCTAGGTTTTTGTGTTAATGCAGGGCGTTACACGGTTCGCAATTTTTGCAGGTTTTTTCTATTTTTCATATTGCCGCGAGCCATGCATTAGGTTTGTTTATTTGTGTTTTGCGTTTTCCGCCCGGCTGCGCAAGCCTGTGTTATGGGTGTTGTCTGTGTGCCAAGGGAGGCGCATGTTCCGTTCTTTCTTTCTGAGCCGCATGTGTTATCTCTTCTGTTAGGGAGAGCGTTCCGAACTAACGTGGAGAGCCTAGAATAATCTTCGTTGATCTACAGTGTTCTGGATACACTTCGACTATTAGAGAAAACCTCCCGCCGAGGAAGAAATTCCCGCAGAGCAGATGCCGCGGCATTCCAATCATCGCGCTCGCCTTCGCACGTCACTTTGTTAAGAGCTGCTTCCCCCCCTGTATTCTTTGAGTTTTAGGGGAGCACAAGTTAAGTTCGCTCCAATAAACTTGTTTTACTTGAAGACAACCGCGTCGTCAGTGGCTTTGTGACAATATCAAATATTTTTTAAAGCTTGCTCAACAATTCATCCCAATTTACGCCATTATAGCGAATAAAGGTGGAACTTCCGCGAAGTCACCATTTTCGTGGAGATGGAGGGTGTTAGACTGTTCGTTTTTATTGCTCATTTTTGTTTCTTTTTTTATATTTCTGGGTTTTTAAAAATTCTGTCCGAATAATTATTTCCATTTATGCTATTATAACGATTAAGGACGAACTTCCCCGAAATCTGCATTTTTGCGGAAATGCAGGGCGTTACACGGTTCGCCATTTTGCTATTTTTTCAATTTTTTCTTACCTTTTTGTTTTTCAGAAATGTGCCCCACCAATTTTTTTTCAATTTTCCTGCCCAGCTGACATTTTCCTGCCCAGCTGCGGGGCCTGCGTCTTCGGTCTCCTGCTCGACCTCCTCAAGCCGGCCACGCCGCATGAAATGTCGGTGGGTGAGCTGCTCGCGACGCTGCGCTCGCACTTCAGCCCGGCCCCGTCCACGTTATTGGAGCGCTTCTGCTTCAACCACCAAGGCCGCCGAGAAGGAGAGACTCTCGGCAGTTCGTCGCAGTGCTGGGATGGTTAGCGAGCGGTTGGGCCATGGGGGACCAGGTCGACTTGCTGCCCCAGGACCGTTTCGTCTGTGGCATAAACGACCCCGCCACGCAGACGCGAGTCCTGGAGCTTCCTGACCCCCCGGCAGACGACACCGTGAAGGCAGCGCTGGCGATGGATGTTGCGGCCAAGGATGCCGGCGAGATAGCACGTGCGGCCGGCTCACCGTCGACCCAAGCGGTAGTGAACAAGAGGGTGACACGAAATGGCAGGTGCAGCCTCTGTGGTGGTGACTCCCGCCGCCCCTCACAATGCCAGTTCGTCCAAGCGGAGTTCTTCGCGTGTGGAATAACTGGGCGCATTGCTCGGGAGTGCCGAGGGGGGACGGCGAATGGGCAGAAGCAGCAGCCGGGGGGCAAACACATGTTCCACGCAAGCATACGGCCCAGGGAGCCGGCGCAAGGGTAGGCGGCGGGGACCTGCGGCAGCAGCTTCGGGTTCTGCAAACGGCTAGGCTTCACGTCGTAGGCGAAGACCCGGAGATTTTTTACATGTGGCACATGGACATAGTGCAGTCATCTGTGCCACCGTATATGCTGATCGTCGAAGTCTGCGGCAAAACCATGTCCATGGAGCTGGACACAGAGGCGAGCGTGTCGGTCATGGCCTGGAAACACTTCAAGCGTACCTTCCCTGATGTGTCCGTCGAGGCGTCCGGCGTGATGCTGCGCAGCTACTCCGGACAGCCCGCCCATATCGAGGGTCAAGCACAGGTCAGCTTTCGCCTTGGCGACAGGAAGGCAACCGTGCCCTGTTACCTGACCAAGGGGTCGTCACCGACGCTGCTTGGCCAGAACTGGTCCAGGCGTTGGGAGTGCGGTTGCCAGAGTACCAGGAAGTAGTACATGTGGTGGAAGGTGTCCCGATCGTCCTGACCGAGTTCAATGCCCTGTTCCGGCCTGGGGGTGGGCACATTCACCGGCACGGTGGCTAGCAAACATGTCACAAAGGCAGCCCGGCCACGGTTTTTTCAAGCCTCGCCCGCTACCGTTCGCCCTCAAGGATGGGGTTACGCAGGAGCTGCAACGGTTGCAGGGAGAGAATATCCTGGTGCCCGTGAAGTCGTCGGAGTTGGCCAGCCCTATTGTGCCAGTCCTGAAGCAAGACAGCCGTGTTAGGGTCTGCGGGGACTTCCAGATCACCATCAACCCCGTCGCTACCGTGGAGAAGTACCCACTGCCACGAATTGAAATCTCTGCTCATCGTTGTGCGGAGGACAGAACTCCACCATGATCTACCTTAGAGATGCTTAGCAGCAGCTGGTGCTCCAGGAGTCATCCCGGAAGTTTTTCACCGTATAAACAATGCTGGGACTCTTCCAGTACACGCGCTTACCATTCGACGTGGTCTCAGCGCCTGCCATTTTCCAGAGCGAAATCGACAACCTAATCAGGGACATGAGGAACGTGCTGGTGTACTTGGACGACATCCTGGTGACCGGTACAGACGACGAGGACCACATGCAGAACCTGCACAACGTCCTAGCACGATTTCAGAATGCTGGGCTGAAGCTCAAGCTGGAGAAATGCATTTTCCGGCTCCTAGCGTTGAGTCCCTGGGCCAAGTCATTTCCCAGGCAGGCCGGGCCCCTGCACCCCGCAAAGTTGATGCTGTGCTCAAGGCGCTCAAGCCCCAGAATAAGAAGGAGCTACCGAGCTACCTCGGCCTGATTGACTTCTACAGGAGTTTCCTGCCGAACCTGTCGTTCGTCGCATCTACAGCCGCTCCATCTTCCGCTTCGAGATAGACAGTAGTCGTCCTGAAAGAAGGAACAAGAGGCGGCCTTCCAGCACAGGGAGGACCTCATCACCAAGGCTCCGGTGCTGGTGCACTTCGATCCAGCCAAACCTGTCGTACGGACCGTAGATGCGTCGCCTTACGGCGTGGGAGCCGTCCCGACCCACCGGGAGAAGAACAGCCAGGAACGCCCAGTGTAGTTTGCATCCCGTGGGCATCATGCAGCAGAACAGCGGTACAGCAAGCTGGACAAGGAAGGTTTGGCCCTCATGTTCGGTGTCGAGCGCTTGCACCAGTACCGGTGCGGCTTGACGTTCGAGGCCACAAGCCGCTGCTGAGACTGCTGGGGCCTGACAAGGCGGTTCCAGTGCAGACATCACCTCAAGTGGTGCACTGGGCCTTGAGGCCGCGGCCTACAACTACCAGCTGGTCTACCGTCTGTAAAATGACCTGGTACCTGGTGATGCCATGTGTCGACGGCCCCTGCTGTAGCTGCCTGCTGCTGTTACTGAACCAGCCTAAGTGTTCATGCTGGAGACGCTTACCCGGAGGCGCTGTCCAGATCGGCGGGGTCACAGGCTACCAGCCGGGACCCAGTCCTGTCACAGGTGGCCAAGGCGGTGTCACGAGCGGAGGAGTTGGCGGAGCGGACGTATAGCCACAAGGCTGCCGAGCTGAGTCTGCAGCAGGGCTGCCTGCTGTGGGCTTCTAGGGTGGTGATTCCGCATAGCCTGATGTCCACGGTCCTGCAGTTGCTGCACGCGGGTCATCCACGCCTAGAGAAGACCAAGATGCTGGCCGGATCCCACGTTTGTGGCCTGGCCTGGACCAGGACATTTCTCACGTGATGCAGAGCTGCCAAGTCTGCCAGGAGAACCAGGGAGCCTCGCGCCATGTGGAGATCACCCGCTGGCCGTTCTAGGAGAGACCCTGGTCTCGCCTACACGTGGATTTTGGGGGCCTCTTCAAGGGCCACTACTTCCTGGTGGTAGTGGACGCCTTCTCAAAGTGGGTGGAGGTCCTGCCAGTCACCACTACATCAGCAGGAGGAACCATTGTGGAGCTTCGGCGAGTCTTAGTAGCCCGGCGGTTGCCGGATGTATTGTGTCCGACAATGAACTCGCTTTCACTAGCGCGGAGTACTTGACCTGGCTGACGAAGAACGGAATCCGTCGGATGATCGTTCCGCCGTACCACCCTGGGTCAAACGGTGCTGCCGAGCGGGGGGTGCATACTGTGAAGGACAAACTCAAGAAGACCAAGGCTTGGGATTTCCGGCCGCAGGTTGCCCGGCTCCTGTTCCAGTACCGGACCACACCCCACGACGTCTCGGGCCATGCCCCCTGCGAGCTCCTGTTGGACCGGATGGTGGAGACACGGTTGGACGTGTTACATCCGGACCTCCGGTTCACAGCGATCCTGAAGCAGCTCAAGGGGAAGCTGGCTGCTGACCGACGCTGCGGTACTGTGCCTTTGCCCGAGTATGGGGCTCCTGCTTCGCCAGGAACTTCCGGCCTGGTCCACCCTGGTCTGCAGGGCATGTGGTCTCTCCTACCAGTGCATCATCCCGGCTGGTCCACATGTCGGAAGGGACCACGTGGCACCGGTACGATGACCATGTGAGGCCACACCTGGCAACCTCAGCCGCCCCTTCAGGAAACCAGCAGGCAGGGGAGCCAACAACTACACCGGCCGCTGCCAGCGAAACCCCAAGGGCTGGTGCTACTAGCGCCACTGTGGCGCCACTCGCAAGTCCGGTGCCACTTGCAAGGCCGGCCACTGCAGTCCCTTCGGACGTTGCGAGAGTGGCACAGGTAGCACTCGATGCTGCACACCCGTATCGATAACTGTACGCTGGAGGAGTGTGGGACCGCAGAGACCACCGGACCATTACTGGCCGGGGAACACGCGTAGTTTTATGTGTTTGTGTCGGACAAACCAACTTGGGAGTAACGGGTGTGACAAGTATGTGGCGCCTCCGACCGTAATCCTCGTTTGCCTCTACGTAAGGTGGCCCCGCAAGGCTCGGTAAGTAATAGTATGTTTAGACGGCCAATAAAACCGACGATCATGGTAGCGCACGGTCAGTCACCGTCACCCCCGGCAGGGTGCAGGCCGTCACTCGGCTGGTGGGAACCGCAATCCTCCAACGTTCCCGAATGAGGGGCAAATCGGGACAATTATGTGCGGAGTAGTTAAATAAGGGTGATTAATAAGCCGTGTCGAAGACAGAGGCTGTCACGGGTGAGCAAGCTTGGGCAAAAGCCGGTTTGAGCTGCGTGGTAGTATGATTGAATGTTATTCTACGTAGTTGGTGAGGTACGCGATTTTTGCTGAGGCGTTCCATGAGCTTGGAGAACTGTGATATGCTGAAGTCAGTGCCTATCACGTGGCACGAGGGATACTAGCAGAGCCACTGTAAATAAAAACAGAGGTCCAAGTACCTTACCAAGATCGGAATAACCATGACCCCTCGCTTACCCCACAGTCGGTTAGTGGTGAGTCGACTGTGACGTTGAGGACCTATGAGCCTCAAACCTTCAAAGACATTCACTGTCAAAGCGGACGGTGGCGGTAGGTAGCGAAGGTTGTACGTACTCACGTAGTTTATGCCACCCCGTTTATGCCTACAAACTTTATATGCGAACTGTACACATGACATGTCCTGTGATCATTGACTTATCACTTCGGTATTTGAATGTGAGGCTTTGGCTACTGATTAGATTTATAATATTGGGAACAAGGTGGCTCTAATGTAAAAGTGAGGCTTTGTCACTTGCTCACATTGCGGTAACGATTTATTCATCGATGTTTTTAAGGGTATGTCTGTGCGTTCGGCCTACTCCGTATTTCATAATACGGAGCGACTATTTTCGTTGATCCTCAATTAAACGATGCTACAGTTTGATAAGCGTAGAGGCAATTTTACATAATCGACGGCATCGCCATCACAAGAAAATGTTCGTACTCACGTTGCTCACAAGTCTGTCCGCGAAAGCCTGGTGGGCAGACGCACATCCCCGTGATGTCATGGCACTCGCCGCCATTTTGGCAAATGGGGCATTGGAAGTTGCAACTTGGGCCATAAATGCCGTGAGGACAGGCTGAAAAAAGGAAAGGTACATGCTTTGGCTGTTTGTTATGCATTCTAAGTAGATACAGCTGTTATTATCGCAATATACGAGCATGGCCCGGAGTAGTAAGACACGAAATGAAAGGAATGCTTTTACATTTGTCCCGGGGGTGAAGAGAAACTGAATAGCAGGGCTTTTTTTTGTTCAAGTGCTAAAATGTCCTACTGCTTCAGATCAAGGCGAAGAGGAACGTGGGTGGGGATGACGATGAATAATCTTTTTGGTCGGATTCGTGGCGGGAATATGGAAAAAGAATCAAATTATCAGTACGGTTCCACTCCGTGAAGGTAGGTGACCAGCAGAACTATTTTGGGTTACCGGGAAAGAATTCACCGGGATTTCAGCAACACGACGTCTCCCATTTCCGCCTCGCGGCATTCGAAGTCCTGGCTTGTACGGCCCTTACGCTGGTTGTTGCGTGCGGGACTCTAGTGGTGGTTGGGGGGGGGGGGGGGGAAGGCCTTCCCAAGGCCGAACAGAAGCAAGTGTTTAGAACGTCGGTGGCCGGTCGTAAAACAGGAACACGTGTGCGCTCCGGCGGAATCGGGGGGACAGCGGGTCGCGGCTTCAGAGGAGACCGAAGGCCGGCTTCTCGGAACCGCGGGGCCAGGGCGGTGCCAGCGACTCGGGACCTCCAGAGGAGAGAGCAACGAGAGAGTCGTCTTTGGGCAGCGGCAGAGAACAGCTGTCCACAGAACGCTCGTCCGAACGACAAAAGGCCCTCCTTCGTTAGGATGTAGCACGGAATAAACGTCCTTTCATCGTCACCGGTCCGCAGTCTGGCCTACCTCGCAACAGCGTACGCGGCCAGATTGTGGCTGGTGGTTTCAATCCGCTGCTCCCGCATCCATTGCAGCTTGTGCTCACGCACACGCTCTTGCAGGCACGGTGTTCTTCCTCGCCGCGTGCAACGTGCGTCCTACCCATATCTCGGACGTAACGCAACTGCAATCACGTCGCTAGGTGATCTGTGACGCCACAGTAAAAGAACACGCACATTGGTTCCATACAGAGCGACATTTATTTTCCACGTCTTTACGCCCTATCCCCGTGACTGTAGCCTGAGCGCCGGAGCAATACCTTCTGGACTGCAAGTCAGAGGACTACTCACGTGACAGATTGCTGACGTCAGAAAGTGGCGGTGGGGGCGGCGGAGGCCGCGTGGGTGATGTGGCGCGCGGACGTACATGCTGAAACACTTTTAAAGACGATATTCTTTTTGGGTTCCTTGGACGCGGAAACTTTGGCCTGTCTGCCTGTCTGTCAGACCCTCGATTCAGCCGCCCGGCCAAAGTATACGGAGATTTTGAACGAGTTGTTTATATACGCAACGCCTGTTATAAACATCTAAGTCTGGTTCCAATGCTCATACTTACCAACATTGTTTTCGCAAAAACAAAACATTCCGCATGTCTAAACAAAAAATCAGTGCATAAGTGATATTTGACCGTTCTTATAATAAAAGTACGCGGATGATTGATTTATGCAATAGCAAATCACGCACAGCAGCCAAAGTAGAAAAAAAATGTCCGTAGAAAACAGCGCCACCTGGCAGTGGCCCTGAATTGACATGTTTCTGTTTCTCAAGGCCTGTTGCAGGTGGCGCCACCAGTCTCAACAGAAGAATCTTGCCCCGTGCGTTGCGCGGTTCGTGTTTCTTGTACTGTACCCGGCGTCGAAATTACTTTTGCGAGGGGTGCACATAGCTCTGGAAAGGACGCCTGATACGAGGTTTTCCATCCTTCAGCGACCATGGCAGTGGTGATGAAGTGCCATGTCTAGACGCAAGGACATGCGCAAGAAACGATAGGAAAACACCGAAGAGGAGATTGCGGCGGAAAAGTGTCGGCATGCCGACACCCGCGTCTGAAGCATGCCGAGCGGCTAGCGAAAGACCGTGAGGCAAGGCGCACCCTTTGGCAGCGCGGCGCACACCTGCTGCACGACGCGCGAATAGTCCGTTTTCATGATTTGATTGATTGATTATTTGTAGGATATAACGCGCTGACCCAACGCAAGCGATGAGCCCCGCCGTAGTGGAGAGCTCCGGATTAATTTTGACCACCTGGGTATCTTTACGTTGTCGAAATCTCCTATAGACGGGCGTTTTTGCTTTTCGTTTTCGCCACCATTGGGCGACGACGCGATAAAAAATGAAACTCCCTGAAACAAACCTACATTGAATAATCATGCATCGACGGAAATATTAAGGGAAGAGCATTGCGGGTGAGCGAGTGACAGACAAGGACTGATGGAGCAAGTGCGGCAGAAGACTCGCCTTTCAACGACTTTGTAGGGAAGTAAACAGATACGCGGCTAATTTTAAAGACGATAGTCTCTCTTGGGCTACTTAAACGCAGTAATTTTGGTCTGTCTGTCTGTCTGCCTATGACTCGATTCAGCCACCCCAGTAAAGTGAAACAGAAACTGCGCAACAGTCTTCTGTACTCACAGCCAAATCTAAACGCCTAAGACAGGTGTCAATGTTCATAATTATCAACATTATTGGACAATAACAAAACATTGCGCAAATATAAGGCAGAAAATTAATACATAAGCGATATTTCCAGTGTTCCTTTACTAAAAAATTCACGGATGCTTGGTTTCTGTGATAGCAAATGAAATACTATATCAATGGCAGAAAAACGGACCTTGTTTGCCTGCTGTTGCCAGCGCCACCGCCTGGCGGCATTTAAGATATGAAACGGCAACAGCAACGAAAGGTTCCACTACATGGGATCCACGTTCCCCTTGGAACGCTCGTGGACTAGAGCAACAAGGTTATATAAATATTGTAGTAAGGTGCCTCAATTCACGGGCGTCTTTGCCGTACGGCAGCGCTGGAATCGAGACACCAGACTTGGAGCAGTGGAACGCGGTAAATTTAAATTGACTTGTGAAAACCTCCAGCGTGTTATCTTTGGAAGAACGAGACGGGGGAGGAAGAACATGAGAGGTGAGCGGGAAAGAGAAGGGAGGCATTTACTTGGCAGGGACGCCAGTCGACTATCGTCTTTCGTGTACATTTTCAACGAAAGGAGCAGATACGCCACCTTTTTTTTTCACCGCGTGTTTTCATGGCGTTCCGCTAGATAGAGCAGAACTAATACAATAATATCAATACAACAGGGTATGCGTGATATTCGGTAAAGAAACAGCCACTATGCGGCACATGGTGTTGCAATATGAAACTGTCGATCGAAATAATCTTCATAAGGGAAATGTTCGGCTTCCAGAAGCCCCAGGATTTAAAGGCAGCACAGAAGCGGAACACTTCAATGCTGTCGAGGAGACTAAAAAACATTAGAATTTGGGTGGACGAAAAGCAAAGAGGGTAATATAGCGTAGGGCAACTCCCTCCTGTAACACAAAAAAAAATTCCCCCCCACCTCCCCGAAGGGAATCGTGCAGAAATGCGAATGCATTGGGTGCACCGATGAGTGTGTTGCGTGTAATGGCGTAATTAATGACGAGAGTGTGAACGTAATCATTTATTCATGAGCACCTGTTTGTGTTATCGTTGTACCTGACAGCCACAATCACTGCCTTGTGATCGCTAAAGTGCACGGTCAAAGGGTCTTTGAGAAGCATTCGCGCGTCAGTGTTTCGCGTAAAGACCCGATCAATGCAATTCCCGTGAATGGTAGTGGGGCACGTGTCGAAGCCGGCAGAGAGACAATGCATAGAGTGCCTGTTCTGCATGTACTCGACCAGCCACTCGCCACTCTTCTTGCGCACGTCAACGTTGAAGTCGCCAACCAAGACTATGGGGTCAGAGGGTTTGGAGCGCACGCGCACACTTTCCATAGCCGCGTCCAGCTGCGTGGCAACGGCGTCTCGAGCGAGGTTGGGCGCGAGGTACACGGTCACCACAAAGACTCCGTCTCCGGTGTAGGCAAGGGTGTACAAGTTCTTGTACGGAGACGTGTCTCGAACGGGAGACGTGGCAACGGCGTGCGATATCAAGTTCCCATACACGTTAGACACGAGACTAACCCCGCAGTACTAGAGGAGCGCGGAGAGATAACACCTGCGGGCGCACGCCGACGGAGCACGACAACCCCCGACTAAGAAATGAATTCGCATTTACGACGACGACGACGACGAGGAAGGCAGAACTACGAGGCGCGCGCTCACGTGCGCTCGCGCTGGAGGAATGCAGGCGCACGCCGGCCAACGGAGCAAGACAACCCCCGGCTCATAAATGCATTCGCATTTAAAATGTATTTTTGGCCTGCCCTAACAGGAGCACTAAGATTAAACGAGGAGTATAAAGCAGAGATATATTGGTTTCTTTGGTAAGACAACACCTCATTACCCTGCTACATAGAGGATATTGTGAGCAATCAATCAATCAATCAATCAATCAATCAATCAATCAATCAATCAATCAATCAATCAATATATTTTTCTGATTGGTGGCGATATCTGAATTTTATTAAAAAATTCTCTTTGCGGGTGAACAGGCATTGTTCATGTGGCAGTGATATTTTAACAAAATACAGTCATATAACGGAAAAACTATGTAGTGAAAGTGCACTATATATTACTGCGGAATACAAGTAGTGCACCAGCACACCGTGCACGTCAGTTTGTCGGCAGTGCATGTGGGTGGACGTGCGCGCACCTTGAACTGTGGTTGCAGGTGTTTCCTTACTAGGCCATTTTTTTAAATTGTTGATACCAGCCGTGCGGTGGTCAGGGTTGTAACTTGAAGAAACACCTTTTGAATTCGCCATGACGAACAAGGGCTGCATCCCCCAGCGCCGTGGTAATTTAAGCCCCGCAAGTGAAAGACGAGCGTTACACATTTGCCCAAGACGAGGAACTACCCAGGAAATCTGTTCACGTTATTCCACAAGAAAGCATCTGTCCTTAACAGCTTTCCAGGGTGAGTTAACCCACAGAATGGTTTAGTGCTTCCGAACGCCTAAAAGTAGTCTACGTATCGCCTTCAAAAAGCACATAGTATTGGAGGCAATCAGTCGCGCGATCCACGAAAAAAGTAGGATTTAAATGAGGGCTGCTTTTTTAACAGTCCGCGAGCCGAAGATTGTCATTCATGGGACTTTGTACGTTGATGAAGAAACAAGCTCAAGTGTGAGAAATGCAGAAACACATTGACAATATATAAAGCGATTTCAGTGTCAGCTGCAGAAAAGCGTTATGACTTCATCGGAGCCATTGATCGAGCGAGCCATGTGCATCGAATGATGCATGTGGTAAACGAGCCTGTTGCGCATAATTATGCCATCGTGGAGCAATCGTCTCAATATCACGTGTTTCTTAAGCTATCGAAACAACGCCAAGTGGTTATAGACTGCCAAGGGGAGCTGCTGACCAACGACGACTCGTCAGATTCTGACACATTCCAGAGAGAGAGAGAGAGAAAATGACTTTATTGAAGGTTCCTGCGGAGGGTAGGGACCTCGGCCACGCAGGGCCTGCCCTTCCTAGACGAGTATTAGGTCGTCCCCGAAGCAGTGCCTCGCGGGCGTCGGCGCGGTCGGTGCGTGGTGGGTGTTCGGGTGTTGACCCGCCGACCCCCCGACGACGCTTCCCTGCGCTTCTGCCCTGCGAGAGCAGCCTCGAGCCGCTGGATAGTTCGTAGTTGCACCTCGTGCTCACCCGAGTTCATGGCATACGTAATGTCCTCGGGCAGGCGCGTTGCACCGTCTGCCTCCAGCGAGTGTCGTTCACATCCCCACAGCAAGTGGGCTAGCGTTGCGTTCGTTCTCGCGCACACACTGCACAGCACACTTTCGTAGACCTCTGGACACACGTGGCGCGCCAGCACCGGGGTGATCACCGAGTTCGTTTGTAGTTGTCTGTATAGCACGGCTTCCGCTCTGGTGAGCTTGGGGTGGGGGGGCGGCTTGAGTCGCCTGCCGAGCCTGTACCACTGTAGTATTTCCCCGTACGACGCGAGGGGTTCTTGTTCGGTTTCTGGGTGCCCGTCCGCCGGGGAGGAGCGGGGGGGCGCCTCGCGGTTGGAAAGTTCTCGCGCGGCGGCGTCCGCTGTCTCGTTGCGGTTGGGGTGCCTGCTGGCTTCGACGCTCGTGTGCGCCGGAAACCAGCGGATGTGGGTGACCGGCGTCGCCAGCTCGCCGGACGTTGCACGACACTGCACTGTACTCACTGCCCTATCGCACACTGTGTTCTTAGCGTAGTTCGCGATGGCCGAACGCGAGTCACTAAGCACTGTGGTACACCGCGGGTGTGTTAGCGCGAGCGCGATCGCCACCTCCTCTGCCTGTAAGGCGGTCGGAGCACGGACACTGCACGCACTGTACACATCACCAGTTGTAGCCTTCACCGCCACGGCCACGTAGGTGTTCGGGCGGTCTGGGTATCTCGCTGCGTCCACGTAGAGGGCGCCCGTGTCGTTTGTGTGCGCCTCGGTGAGGGCCTTGGCCCTGGCCGCCCTGCGTCCCGGATTGTGATCGGGGTGGACGTTGCGGGGCAGCGGGAGTACCTTGATGCGTTGGAGCATCTCTCTTGGGAGGCTCTGTGTGTTTTGCGGTTCCGTCCCCGCTCGGCCGCGGCCGTAGCCAAGCCGTTCGAGGATATTCCTACCGGCCCTCGTGGATGAGAGGCGGTCGAGTTGCGTTGTTCTCTGGGCCTCGCTGATTTCCTCCAGGGTGTTATGGAGGCCCAGTTGCAGTAGTCGTTCTGTGCTGGTGCTGTTGAGTAGCCCCAGCGCGGCTTTGTAGGTCTTGCGAATGGCCGCGTTGATCTTGTCTCTCTCGTGTTTCTTCCACGGGTGAAAGGCCCCCACGTAGGCCACGTGGCTCATGGCGAAGGATTGTACCAGCCGTAGGAGGCTGGTCTCTTTCATTCCGTGACGTCTTGTGGATATGCGTTTGATGAGGCGGGTGGCGATGCCCAGCTTCGTGATGACGCGGTCCACCGTGGCGCCGTTGCTTCGGCTTGCTTCGAGGAGCATGCCGAGGACTCGGAGGTTGCTCACTTTGGGGATGACGGTGCCGTCGCTCGTGCGTAGTGTGATCGTGGTGGAGTCTTCCTCTGCTTTCTTGCGGTACCTGCCCGGTGGTGGGATGATGAGCAGTTCGGACTTTTGCGGGGAACACCTCAGCCCGGTGTTGGCCAGGTGGTCTTCAATGGCGTCGACTGCCTCTTGTAGTGTCGTTTCGATGTGGCCGTCGCTCCCTCCGGGGACCCACAGGGTAATGTCGTCGGCGTAGATGGTGTAGCGAACCTGTGGGATCCCCGAAAGTCGCTGGGCCACGCCGATCATCACGAGGTTGAAGAGCACCGGCGAAATCACCGAGCCTTGGGGGGTGCCTACGCTGCCCAGTTCCCTCTCTGGTAGCTGCAGGTCGCCCGCTTGTATTTCCACCGTCCGGTGCGACAGGAAGTCGCGGATGTAGTTGTATGATCTCTGCCCCAGGCCCAGGCGCGAGACCTGCGCTAGGATGGCTGAGTGACGCACCTTGTCGAAGGCGCTCTGTAGATCCAGGCCCAGCACCGCCCTGTTGTCTTGGGTAGGGACGGTCACGTCAAGGATGTCGTGTTGTAGCAGGATCATGGCGTCCTGGGTGCTGAGCCTTTCACGAAACCCCAACATGGCGTCGGGGTAGAGGCCTTCGTCTTCGAGGTAGCGCTGCCATCTGTTGTTGAGGACGTGCTCGAGCACCTTGCCCACGCACGATGTGAGAGATATCGGGCGCAGATTCTCGATGCCAGGTGGCTTGCCGGGCTTGGGGATGAGGATCGTTCTGGCTGCCTTCCACTGTCGCGGGAGGGTTCCCGCGCGCCAACACCGGTTGAAGTAATCCGTGAGGGCCGCGATGGCCCCGTCGTTGAGGTTGCGGAGGGCTTTGTTGGTGACCCGGTCCGGACCGGCCGCCGACTTGCAGTTGAGGTTCTGTAGGGCCGCCCGGACTTCCCACTCATCGATGTCGCGGTCGAGGGTTGGGTTGGCCGGGCCGTGATATCTGTCGTGATTCTCGCTAGGTGTGCTCGGGAGGTAGCGTTCGTTGAGGCGTTTGCACGTCTCTTCCTGCCCCAGCTTCTTGATGGTAGTGTGTATGATTTGATCCAGGCGGTGTTGCTGGTACCCTTTGCTCTTCGTTTCGTCGAGGAGGTGGCGGAGTAATTTCCAGGTTCGACCCTGGTGGAGCTGCCCGTCCGCCTCGCTGCAGATGGCATGCCATCGCTGTGCGCAGAGCTCGCGGCTGTACTTTTCGATGGCGCGTCCGAGTTCGGCCACCCGCTTGCGTAGTGTGCGGTTATGGCGTTGGCGTCTCCATCGTCTCTGTAGGGATTGCCTGGCCTCGATCATGTGGGCCAGGCGGCTGTCGATTTGCTGCACGTCTTCGTCCGTTTCCACTTCCGTGGTCGCGAACGAGGTTGCTTGCACGATGTCTTTCGACCACTTCTCGATGTCCGTGATCTCGCCCTGCGGTTCCAGGCACTCCGCTCTGAAGCGGGTCCAGTCGGTGAGTTTGTGTTTTCGCCGGCTTCCGTTGGACCTGACGGCGGAGGTCGGTAGGTCCAGCTCGATGATAAAGTGATCACTGCCCAGGTTGTGGCCCGTGTTCCGCCACTCGACCCCCTTCTTAGCCGACGTCCTCGTGCGGACGAATGCCAGGTCCGGGTTGGTGTCGCGCGTGACGGAGGTGCCGATGCGGGTGGGCGCCGCTGTGTCCGTGTGGAGGGTGAAGCCGGCGTCGGCCGCCGCGTCCAGCAGGTCTCTGCCCTTGACTGTAGTGCGGTGGTAGCCGAGCTCTTTGTGTGATGCGTTAAAGTCCCCACAGATGGCGATGGTGTCTGTCGGTGCCGTGCGTAACGCCTTGTGCATGAGTTTCTTGAATTTTTGGTGCCGGTGCGTAGGGTTACTGTAGATGTTGATGAGAAGAAAGGACTCCTTCTTCTTCTTGCCGATGACTACCTCGGTCGCGCAGTGTTCGATGGTGCTGCGTCCGAGGAAGTATTCGTGCTTGAAGAAGGTGAGCCCTTTCCGAATGAAGGTGCACACCCCTTGAGCGGCCCCCTTACCGCAGTCCCTTGCGCTGGGGGGGCTTGCGTGCGTACGGTAGCCCGGGAGGGTTGGTGCGTTTTCGGTGTGAGTTTCTTGAACCATGATGACGTCAGGGGGCGCCTCGAGGCTCTGCAGGTGTTGCTGTAGTACCGCCTTTCTGCACTGGAACCCGTTGGCGTTCCAGTGCCAGACCTTTAGGCTCGAGCATGTTGCTGGTTTGACGGCCATGATGCAGGTGGTGATTGAGCGGGGTGGTTGCGGTCGTTTGGCGCGTCGTCGTCGCGGCCCAGCTTTCTGTAGAGAAACTCCTGCAGTGCGTCGAGGCGGCGTTCCACCGCTGCGAAACGTGCATTTACCCGGTGCTCAAAGGCGTCCATGCGCTTTTCGAGTCGGTCGATTCGTTCGGTGCAGCGGCGGAGGCGCACGGCCACACTGATGCCTCCTTGGGTGCGTGATTCTTGATCGTCTTCCCTCGCGCACGGGGAGTCGTCTTCTTGTTCCTCCATTGCGGTTTCGGCAGGCGGCGGGGTCGTGGAGGTCCCCCGAGATTGCGCTGCTGTCTTCTTGGGTGGCGGTGTTGGCGGCTTGGGTTGTGGGTTGGTCGGCGCTGGCGGTGGCGTTTTCGCGCGCTGTTGGTGGCGTGGCGTCAGCGACGGGGGGAGCGGGACTTGACCTTGAGCCCACTGTGGTTGCCGCGCCGGCTGCAGTGGCGGCGTTCGCTTTTGCTGCGCTTGTGGGTTTTCCAGGAGTCTTATGGCCTCGTCCAGTCGCTGGCTGAGGCGTGCGTTCTCTGCCTTGAGGGCTGAGATTTCTTCGCGTAGACTCTTCATCGTGTCGTGCCGCTGCGTTGACTGCTCTCGGCGCTTCTGTGGCGTTTTGGATCTGGCGTGCGCATTCGGCGCTCTGGTGACTTCGGCCCACGTCACGCGCTCGCGCGATTGTGACGTGGCTCCTCTCTTCTTGCTGTGACTCCTCCCCCTATTGTTACGACTGGCGGAGCGGCTCGCCGAGCGTTGCCCTTTCTTGCCGCTGCGGCTGCGTCCGCGTTGTTGCTGGGGGTCGAGTGGCGGGAAATCGCGATCGTCTTTTCTAGAAGGTCGCCCCGCTTGCGGTGACGTGGCGTGCTTGCTGTTCCATTGTCTCTTTTTCACCAAGTATGGCGTCTTGAATTTGTTAACGCAGCCTGCCGTACCGGTGGGGTGGGGTCCCCCGCACAGTTTGCAATGCGGCTTGCACTCGTTTTCGTGATTTTCTCCCGGGTTCGTCTTCCCGCAAGCGAAGCACACTCGTGCATGTGGTTGCGGGCATACGTCATGGCGATGTCCGATTTTGCCGCACGTTTTGCACACCTCGTGGTGTTGCCTGTAGAGGCTGCATCTAACCAGTACGGCTCCGTATTTAACTGTCGCAGGCACCTTGGTGCCTTGGAAAAGCACAACTACCGCGGTCGAGCTGCCGATTCTGTGCGCGTCGATTGCCATAGGGTTGTAGTCATTAACGATGTTTGCTCTGATTTCTTCGGGGGAGTCTTCGGTGGAAATGTTCCGAATTACTCCTTTGGCCGTGTCGTCCGGTGCCGCGTGATATGCGAACACCTCGTGTGCTTGGTCCCCGATGGTAAGCGAACGGAGCTGGGCGTATAGCACTGCTCTTTCCTCGTCTGGAGTGCTCATCACGATGATGTTCTGTGCTATGTTTGGGCATATGGTGTCCCGCATAGCCGCCTCTCTTGTGATTCCCGTTGCTGCCATAATGGCCGTCATTAGTTCGGTTGCCTTTGTTCGGCCGGTGTGCATGCCACCACGTGGTCGAATGATGATCTTGAACTCGCTGCGCGGGATGTTGCTCGGCATGCGTGCAGCTTTCGTTAGGCTTGCAGTAACTTTCCTGGCGTATTGCGCTCTGGTAGGTGGCGATTTGGGTGCCTTGCTGGCGGGCTTACCGGGGGTTGAAGTCTGCGATGCTTCTCCCGGGTGCTGTAGCGGT
Organism: Haemaphysalis longicornis; assembly: GCA_013339765.2. Taxonomy (NCBI): domain Eukaryota; kingdom Metazoa; phylum Arthropoda; class Arachnida; order Ixodida; family Ixodidae; genus Haemaphysalis; species Haemaphysalis longicornis. Next base: position 77,817,873 of record CM023449.1, on the reverse strand, counting down.
CGTCGGCGTTGGATGGTCCAACCCGCGTTGTCGTCCGGCGAGGGGTCCTCTCCCGGCACGATGACGGTTGTTCGGCCGGCGTTCCGGTCGAGTTGAACTTGTGGCGTAACTTCTTGGACAGAACTTGTATCCATAGCGGCTTCCATCTCGTTCGTCGCGGGGACGGTAGCGATGTTCGACGGCATAGGCTTAGCGGCCGCCGCCGGCGGCGGCGTGGCCGGGTGCCGAGCTCGAGCTAGGCCTACGTTAGGCTTAGCAAAACGGCGCCGCCGCGGAACGTCAAAGTCTCGTAAATCCGCAATAAATGCTGGGACTCACCGAAATGTGGTATCAGCGGGTTCCGAAACCGAAGCCTAACACATGTGTAAAAGTTGGGACTCTCTGGGGCTGGTTGGTCCGCCGAAAATTCGCATAATTCACGGAGCCGATGTGAGACGCGTCCGATCGCTTCGGCTGCTCGCAGCGCCCTCCGACACATTCGACGACGGGCACACCAGCGAGCTAGTTTGGAAACACCTATTGTGGTGTAGCGTGAACATTCTCCTGAAGAACTGTTGTAGAATAACGAATGACTAGATTTTGAATACTCATTTAAACTCCAAAAAAGAAAGTTGCAAACGCTAAGTAAATTATCGACCAGGCCTTCGAGGCCTGGTCGATAATTATTTGCAATCTTGGTTTTTCATTCGTTTTAAGTGTCAGGTACAGCGCTCCATACGCGATTCTACTAACAAATCTGGCTTCTGTTATTCTAAGAGTGTCCGATTATTTCAGGGCATAGCGACGGCGCGCGACGCGCTGAACACTGTGCCCGAGCTGGTTAACAGTCTTTTGGAGAAAGGCGAGTGTGTTCATTCCGAAGCCATTTTTGGGGACAAGACCCAAAATTTACAAATGTGGCACAGTTGGAAAGGATTGGCCGTTTAGGACCGGATGTGGGATGATGGTCTTCCTTTGTTTAGCTGTACAAGCACGAAGTGTTAAAATCACAGGTTTGTCCGGCGCGCATTCTAGGCCTCGTGATCGCAGGTAGTTCTGTGCTTGGTTTACAGCTACTTGAAGTCTATCATGTTGTTCCCAAATGAATCCTGTCTATAGACTCGTGTCATACGCGTAGATTTCCCATCGAATGTGAGGCACTTCTTGTAATGAAGGGGGAGAGCTTTCATGGCAAAATTAAACAAAAGGGGGGCAATTACTGAACCGTGGGGAATGCCACGAGAGATCGCCTTGAACGGGCATACGCAGATGGCCAATTCCTGGTTGAATGCTGTGCGATTGTTAAGAAAGGATGCCGTATAATTGTACAGTCGCGGCCCACAATCAACGGATGCGAGATCCCGAGGAATAGCGTGGGGACTGACGTCATTCAAAAGACCCTTTATGTCTAAAGCAAGAATGCAGCGCTCACCTATTTGAAAGGCCGGTCAATAATTTCCTCTCCCTAAATTGGATGAGTATGATCTTGGTCGACACAAGTGGGCGGAAGCCACACATTGCATTTAGAAAATATTAATGGTCTTCAAGTTATGGCGACAGCCGATTTGGGATGATATTTTCAAATAATTTTTCCACTCAGGGCGTTGGGAAAATGCGTCTTAGGTTCGCTGGTGCTAATTGCTCCTGCAGGCTTTGGAATGAGTGTTTTATCGGCATGCTTCCACTGACAGGATATTTCTCCCTTCATTTATTGATTATTATTGTAATTTAATAGAGCTTCTAGATTTTAAGTTTCTACATTTCGCAGGAGCTCATTTGTAATTTTGTCCTGTCACGGTGTAGTGTTCAGGCTTCAGGCGAGGTTCAGGTGAGGTTTCAGGTTGCGGCTTCAATTTCGGCTACGTTGAAGGGTGCATAAAATTCGGGGTTGGCAAGCGCCCTTATACGATGTGAAAGGCTGCACGATTTGGGTACCCTTCTCTTTTCATGGTTTATGAAGATCATCGAGAAGATCCGCCCCTGTTCCCGGATAATTATGAATAAGCCGCCTTAACTGGTCGGTTGTGGCCGAATTTCACTACTTATTTCCCATGAGGGATCGAAGGAGGTGCCACGAGCGGCGAGAGCCGAGGGTTCCCTGCAATTTCGTGCAAAATGGTGCCCAGTTTTGATGTCTTAGAGTTCTAGCATAACCGGCGGCTTCCAGCGTCAATTTGTCGATTCTGAAACGAAATTTCCGGTCTGATTTTTGTTTTTTTCATCGTTTAGTAAACTCTCTTTGGGCGTCCCACAGGGGCAAAGGATCCCAATCTACAGCAAGGCAATCTCGCATGAGAAGCAATTCCTTTGTTTGTTGCAGAACAATTTATACCCTTCTTTGTGTGCAATCTTCAATTGATTGAATGGAACTCGTTGGGAGAATTAACAGAATTTCTGCAAACCTTTTGTGATTAACTGTGATGACCCGTAATTTGTAACTGAATGACGTAAAGGTGACTGGGCAACGTTTCTGAGAGGCATTTTCATATAGTTTCTTTCACGCCATGCGTTAAAGTGAGATACGGAGTTGTATCTCGAGAAACACTATTCCCTAGCCTGGTGGGAATGTCTGGAGCATTGCACAAATGCATGCTATTACCTTATATTGCACCATAAAGTTTCTGTCCTTTTTGTTGTCCTTATGATAGCCCCAAGCCGTATGTTGAACATTGAAGTCTTCTACTATGACCAAAGTGTGCACTTTTGTGTGCTGTTTGACGCTTTTAAGGGAGCCATCGGAGGGCTAAAAATATTTATTAGGAACAGGCCATTGGGATTTTTCTTCGGTGGGAGTAGCTCATCGAATGTATAGGTAATGGTTGTGGACAGAGGGTGTACGTGCGGCGCTTTACTTGTCTGGACGAGTATGGCTGTCCACTTTTGTTTATTCGTAGTGTAGGTTGTGTAGCCTTGGAGGCGAACTTTATCCATCTCCGTTTCTTTTAACGCAATGGCGATGGGCGAATGTTGCGATGTGTGTTTCCTGCGATATGAACGACAGTTCCATTTCAAAATAGCTGTTGCTGGGTTCGGAGGGCCCATAGGGGACACCCTCGTTCTGTTGTCATGGCATTGTTTAATTGACTTGGCGGGCTGCTTGGCTGGTAGCCCTGCGGCTGCTGGCCGAATTTCCCAGGCACTGCTGCTTGATATTCTAGCGGTTTTTACTTTTCACAGGTTTTGCATCCTCTTGATGCTGTTCATGCGCAGCAACGCGGCGTTCCATAGATTTGGCCTAGGTATCGATGAGCTTGTCAATGCGCTCCATTTCAGGAGACGTTGAATTGTTGACAGTGGTCTGCGCTGTGGTTGTGGATGTTGCTGTGTTATGGGCTCGCTGTTTCGCTGTTAGGCGCGTCTGTTTTTTTTTTTGTCGATGCGATGCTCTAGATTTTTCCGTCCGAATTGTCTGAAACTCGAATTGCTACGTGAAGTTGGCATTTTCTCGTTCTAATTGCTGAAGGCGACGGTCATCAATCGCTGCCGACAAGTTGTTATGTTGGACTGGGAGATGGGGAAAATCTTGCGGTTCTGGTATTGATGGGGCAACTATGGACAACGAACTGACGTGTTGCATTGACTTCTATCCGTGAGCGTTGCTTGCGACGCTAGAGGAGGTTACCCTTGAGTGTACGTAGACAGGCTGGCGAGAAGAAACCCTTTTCCCACGGGTGAGGCGTTCTCGTGCAGGTCTAGGCGGCAGGGGAGGGCGAAGTTTTTTCTGCATTCCTCATTCCTTTTCTGGCGGTTGGGTGGGCCCGTCCACATAAGTGACATTTCGATGTGCACACGTGGTCTTGGGGACGGTCACTTTCATAACAATGTGTACACACAGTCACGACAGGTGTAGGACAAAAGTTGCGTCGGTGAACGACGGCTCCACACGAAGTGCAGCACTGAACCGATCGACATACGGGTGGCATCGAGTGTGCACTCCTTCAGTGCGAATTATTGCGACGTTGCCATCCCACCGCTGGTTGTTATATACGGGAAGGCGTCTCCGAACCAGGCCCCGACGCCTCTGCCATGCGTGGTAGCGTGGTGACGAGCGGTCAGCTAAAGTTGCACCCTTGGTAACGACTAAAAGAAGCCTAAGGCAAACTTGACTGATTTACGGACGAGAGACAAGCCGGTGCAATACAGGAATAATACCCTAACGGGCGAGGTTACAGTACAGGACTCGAACAGAGCGACTGCATAGATTTGCTGCTCCAAAACGAAAGAACTACCCACCGAGAGGGCGGATTTTATACGATCGCGGGCTTTATACAATCCGCGTCTTTTCCCAGTACTTTTTGGACACGGCGCGAGCATAGGTCTGACACACCCAACACTCTTTCCGGAGTTCGTGAGGGCGGGCAGTAGCGGCGCTCGTTGAATCTGATAGAGGGGGACGAGAAGATCTCGGCTGCGACGTTTGCCCGCCGAGACAAGTCGCAGTGCGCGCCTACAGTCCGGACGTGCACTGGCCACGGCCAAACTGGAGAGGCGCGCGCGTTTCTTCATGAAGGAACGCGCGCGCCTCTCCAGTTTGGCCGTGCACTGGCATAGCGACGCTCACGCGCCGGCCGTTCAGAGGCATGTTGTTATCTGTCCTAGGCAGGCTTGCACTCGCAACGTGCAGGACGCGCGAACATGGTGGTGGCGCGCAGAAGGGTAACAGTATGTGCAAAGGCACGTGCGGGCCTTCAAATGTCACTACAGCGGAGGTCGATTTCCGAAGCATTCTGGCTGGCACTATGTCGGGTCCTGACGACGCAATGATATAGTGCAGCTGCCGCGGCAGCTGATGTCACCGTGGCCATAGAAGGCCTAGGTGCGATGGTTCAGTCTTCAAGTGGCGATTGCAGGCGTGTGGACGGTTCCATGTAATTGGAGCTGCGTCAATCGAGAGGGCGTAACTTAAAAAAAAGCAGATGATAAAAAAGCAGATGTTGCCATAAGAATAATAAGTCGCAGTAACCACAACGAGCCAAGCCGGCCGTTATTTCGATCGCTAAAAATACTACCCTTCGATCTTTTGCGTGAATACAAGACCACTGTTTGTGCTAATAGTATTGTAAAATACAATAACCCATTTGATGTCTCATTATTTTATTCCTCTTCTCGCCCTACTAGAAGTATCACGTTCGGCAACTTTAACTTGGCACCAAGAAATAACGTTTATGGGGACAGATTGTTGCAATTCACAGGGATAAAGATCTGGAATATTTTGCCCACTGAATTGAAGAAATGACACAATGCTGCGGTAAAACTAAAAAATCAATGCTTGACCAGGCTGTAACTGCTTCTTTTTTTTTGTAGTAAACGCTTATATTTGTATAATTATACACTGGTGAATCTTGTAAACCTAGCCTTTTTTTCCCTCTTCCTAAAACCCGTGATAGTTATAGTGTTTTTGTATGTTTCTGGTATGTCCACAAAGTGATCTGTCATAACTTTTTTATTGTATGCACACGTGTAGTTTTGTTTTTTGTGACCCGATTGTTTAAGGAGAGAGACTTCTCTACTCTGTAAATGAGTATGCTCATAATTACGTGGAAGTATATGCTTACAGTGTCTGTATAGCTACATCTGTATTATGTGTATTTGATAGTTCCCGCTTCTGTCCATTACTTTTCTGATTGGACCCTGCACTAGCCTCTGGCTATGGGTCCAATCAGTGTTTGTAAACTTCATGTGACAAATACTAATAAACATTCATTCAATTCAATTCAATTCAATAAAGGCGCTGGTCAAGGAGGGACACCATGCAGCGTGCGTGTTCTTCGCTGGGCTTCTTCTTCGTCGAGCAAGCGCCGAGAGAACTGCATTTGATGTAACGAATACGCGAAGGTACACTTCACCAGTGTAGGAGTTGGGTGACGATGGTAAATACTGCGTCGGTAAGTTAACCCTCCACGTAACTACTCGCACGTGTGCACTCGAATTAAGTGGAGTCGCGTACTCCTGAAGAAGTTTTATGCCTAACATAATCATTATGCGTGAAAGTGTGCTGCCGAGCCTTTCCACGCTCTACAACGCAAAATTAGCACAGAGAGAAACTTACTGCGAACAATCACCCGGAAGATTCCCCGACGTTTTCCAGGTGCATTACCAGGGCCTTGGGCAATGTACACTCCGCTGTGGTACAGGTCCGCTGTTCGTATGTTCCACTGAGAGGGGACCTTTTGGGTGGAGAGCGTCGAAGCTTCTCGCGCAGAGTCAACTCTGGCCCAGAATCGCACAGTGGGGGTCACGCTTTTTCCGGGTACAGCCTGAACCCGTAGAGTTACAGAGTCGTTCAAGCTGGCGGTCACAGTGTACTTCTGGGGCAGGAAAGTGGGATTGGCTGCGCAAAAAACGAACATACATAACGAAACTGAGACTTCTGAAGTCTTTCGAGAAAAGTGAAAGTATTTTAACAGAAAACCTGTTTAGCAATTTGTTGATTCCGGCATTGCACAAAACTCAGCATCATAATAGAAAGTAAAGAAATCGCCGGGAGGATTGAAACCTGCGTGAAATATATCAACGTAGTTAAAGCTAGTCGTCTTACCCACTCGGCTACGACTGGGTTTCTTTATTTTTCTTTATTACATGGAAGATTACGCTTTGGCGTGACAGTACGAGGATACGTATTCAAGCAACAAAAGAATACCCCTCTAGGAGAAGCACAAATACATCAAAATTCAGGCAAAGACACAAGCGTTTGAAACAGAGAACCAGTCAGGCGGTTGGTCTGGTCCTGCGAATTATACACACGACGCACAAATGCCACAGTTTCACTGGAATATGACTTTGTTGATCTTGGTAGCTGAGCATGCCTATCACAAAAGCGACATCGCCACAGACTGTATAAACCAATCAACACAAACATGTGATAGTGTGGGTCACCAGGATAGCCGCATGGCAAAAATCAGATTGAGAAAGGCGTAATATCCATGTCTCTTCTGAGCGTTCGCTGCAAAATGTCCCAGAAAAAGACAGCATCTCTGCAATCTACTTTTAAAGCAGTGACCAATTGTCTCTGCTCGAGAACGGAGCCTACAGTCTGTCGACCAAGTCTTTATTTACACCTAAATATACCCTTCGTGCCACAGGTTAAACATAATTCAGGGGTAGCTATGACAGCGCCTGTATCGGCTACATGTTTTGAGTAGTGAGATGACAATAGACGTAAATGAAGGAAAAAAAACGCTAACAAAGAACAAGAACAATGCAAACAGCAACACAGGTTATACAGTAACAAAGGCTGAAGGAAATTTGTGGGTCGTATAAGCCGGCGCTAATCTCTCAAACTCCGCTGTGATGGTGGGGAGAGGAATCAGGCCACCTGGTCGGCAGAGAACACGTGATAGTGTACAAGGTGTACCTGGCAGCGCCTAGTTTAAGTGTGCGCGTTCTGTTCGCTCGTTCTGCTCCTTTGATTTGCTTCTTCTTCGCTGTTACAGAAACAAAAATGAAGGTCCTTGCCACAGCAAAACAGAAGCAAATCGGCTGCAATCGTGGAATTAAACCGTCGTGATAGTCGTAAAGTTGCGTACAGCGTCGCTACCTTCACGTCTCACGCGTCAGCGGGAGCTTCCTTCATTTTTTGTTAATATCTGCACGATAATTATATATGGAGTCGCGTTTAGTACACTGAAATATCCGTTCTTTAAGCTGGAGAAATCGAATAAAAGTAGCGCACCTTTTTGTGGTGGACTCAGAAGACGACTCGGCGGCAGTCATGGGCGTCGGCAGGGGGGGTGCAAAAAACGCATTTGCCATCCCAATGCCACTCAGGAACACATTGCCGCGCGCACTTGCCCTCTCTCTCTTTCCACTTGATACAATAGGTTTGCCCTCCTCAACACAAAATCCTGCCTACGGCCATGGCGGCAGTCGCAGGAGTTGGACCCATGCTTAAGCGATTTTAGACACGAAAGGTGTGGTGATAATTTTAGATTTAAGATCGCCGCCAAATAATTAGCTCATAACTCCGACACGCATGATATAAAGAACTGATGGAGCTCACTTGGTGGGCGTTATGAACTGCGGGATATGGAGGGTGTGCAGATTTCGTATCATTCACTGAGCTATTCTCCGCGCCAACCATTTCTTTCTTCTCGCCCTACACACGTAGAGTGCCCGCCTACGTGTAACAACCATTCTGATTCCGGCAATGGCAGACTAGTTGGGCCTTTTGGTTTTCTTAACTTAGCATCTATCTCTATTTCGCGCTCCAACACATTGCTGGTTCTTACCGGAATTTCACATTCTTTGTGCTTACCAGCAGTAGTGACTAGCTTTCGGATTCAGTCTCATAGCTCCGTACATTCTCCTCACCATGCGCCTCATCCGCCTTTACTCGGTTAGGGAGAGCGCCGGTGCTGCAGCGATTCGATCGATCATGTTACACTCGGCACACCGACTAGGCTTGAGCTTCAAGCGGCTCCTTCCGTTCGGTGAGGAGATCCCGTCACTTGTCGCTACGCTCTATGCACCTTTGTGAGGAGGGGCGGGTGTCAACGCCACGTTTAAATACCATTGTGAAATTGCTAAAACCCAGCCAGAGCAGGCCTGTGAAACTTTACGCGTGAAAAAGGGAAGAGAGTGAGAGAGCGAAAGAGAGAAGTAAAATTCTTGTGTGTGCCGAAAATGAAGTAAGGAAGGGGATGGGTAGGAGCGTTCGTTATTCTTTTTCTCTTAGTGGCGGTCATGGGCTCTTCAGCCCTGGCGGCATCTTCAAGCATTTGGACACCGGTCAAATGAGGGGTCCGCGTCACAGCTGAGCAAGACGTTCTTCAATTGCTC
>CM023449.1:77774794-77809016 GCA_013339765.2 Haemaphysalis longicornis | reverse complement strand
GGTTGTTGCACGTGGTGGTTTGTAAGCGTTGGTAAACCGTGAAAGACGAATTGATGCTGTAGGATAGAATCGCACGTTGCGGCTTACTTTTAGATTGGAGGGAGCGCGCGAGAACGCGGCAGTGAAGTAAGTCAGAGTTGGGCAAGACTTGGACGGGCAGTACCATGCCTCAGAGGAAGAAGCCGGGTGTGATGTGCACGGGGTGCGAGCACGAATACCCGCTCGAGGAGACGAGATTCGAGTCGGTCGAGGACGCGGAAGGGCAGGACTTCAGGTGCAGAGTGTGTGTGCTAGCGTCGCGATTCGACCGGCTCGAGGAAGAAAAGGATCAGCTCAGAGTTCAGGTAGGCGAGCTACAGGAGGATTTGAAGGATGAAAAAGAGCAGAGGAAGGCACTCGAAGCGAGGTTGGCGCAAATGGAGGTCAAACTGGCGACGAAGGGTGACATCCCAACAAACGATGAAGCAGGTCACGAGGCAGATGTGTCGGCAGTGCTTGACCCCGAGAAGGGAAAGGAGGAGGACAAAGACGCCACGCCGGAAGACGATCCCGGACTGGCGCTGACTCAGCCGGCGCGGGAGCAGGTGGCCGCGCCGGGGGCCGACAGAAAAAGGAAGAAAGGCGCATGGTGATCATGGCGGGGGACTCCAACATGCGGTACTCAGAAATGGAGATTAGAGGCCGGGTGAGAGAGGACGAGAGAGTGCAGGTTGGCGTGTTCCCGGGGCAGACGGTCAGGGTAGTGTTAGAAAAGGCAAAGGATAAAATGTGGGAAAATATGCAGGGGCAGAACCTAGTGATTATCGCAGGAGGAACCAATGACGTTCTGCAGGGAAGGGGCGCGGGAGTGCGCAAGCAGCTAGAAAAGGGGGTGAAGGAACTTCGGGCGGCGGTGCGCTGTGCCCACATGTGCAGGTCGTCGTGAGCACAGTACCAGAGATAATTGGGAGAGGGGTACATGTGGAAAGGGAAGTTGTAGCGGTAAACCGAGACATACGGGAGCTGGGCAAGGAGCTGAGTTTCGCTGTCGTAGACATCAACAGGGATGTCCGATGGATGGGCCGGAAAAGGGCGTTCCAGCGTGACGGAGTGCATTTCAACGGGCAGGTGGGAGCAGCCATCGGAAGACGACACGCGGCGCGAACTGTGGCTTTTTTAGGGGGCCCACAGGCCTTTGCGAAGATGGCGTAGACAAATGCAAGGAGCAAAAGGAGATAGCGGGGTCGGTGCAGATCGGTGCAGGCAAACGAAAGGGACGACGACGGCGTGTAAAGAAGAGAGGGGGAAAACTGAATATCGCGTACATAAACATGCAGGGTGGCAGGAAAAGAGAGAAGTGGATGGAGATTACTAAGCAGCTAGAAGAGGAAGATATCCAGGTATACGCTGTGACCGAGACGCACCTACGGGACTTGGAGGAACCTCCGGTAATCGGAGAGTATGTATGGGAAGGTTGTAACAGGACGGCTGGATTGAGAAAAGGCGGAGGAGTAGGTATGCTGGTACGGCAGGGGACTAATTGGAAGAGAGTGAAAGAAGACTGTAAAGAACATGTGTGGATGAAAGGGATAGTGGAGGGTAGGGAGATGGCTTTAGGGGTGTCTTACCTGTGGACGGGGAAGGATAGCAAAGAACAAAACGAAAAACTGGTGGCGTGTCTAAAAAAAGACATCGAAGATTTGAAACGTTCCGGGGAGGTACTATTGGTAGGGGACATGAACGCCCACATTGAAGATCTAGACGGGTACACCGACTTCAACGGAAATCTAATGCTAGATATGTGTGAGTACCAGAAGTTGATCATAGTAAATAGGGAACAAAAATGCGAGGGTCAAATAACGTGGGAGTGTGGTAGGAGACAGTCGAGTATTGACTACTGCCTTATTTCAGAGGGACTTTATGAATGGTTGGATGGAATGACCATAGATGAGGAAGGGGGCCACAGTCTGGGCAGTGACCACAAGCGCATAAACCTGAGTTTTGGGAAACTGGGGGGCGAAAAAACGGGTCGACCGGGGCAGCGCACAAAGTTGAACAGCAAATTGCGGATATAGCCAAAAGCATAGAGGCTGACATAGGAAGAAATCCTGGAGAAGAGTGGGAATATGACAGGCTCATCAAGACTATGCAGGAAAAAATAGTCAAGGCAGAGGGGGCCAATCGATGGAGAGGAAAAAAAAACACCCAAAAGCTGGTGGAACAAAGAAATAAAGGCGGCGATAGAGAGGCGTAAACAGGCGTCTAGAGAGCACAGGCAGGCCAAGAGGATGGGGAGACATCAGGAGGAGGTGGACCTAAAATGGGAGCAGTATAAGCAAATGAAGCAGGAAGTGCAGCAATTAGTGCAGGCGAAAATAAAGGGGGACAGCGAGCGATGGGTAGCACAAATACGAGGAAGGGGTAGAGACGCGCCGAGAAGGTTTTGGAACCATGTGCAGGCATTAGACGTACGAGTCCCACAGAAGGCGGTACTATAGAAAACGAGCAGGGGCAGATGCTCAAGGGAGAGGAAGCATTAGCATACCTGCACAAAATCATCACGGAGAAGTTCGGTAAGGTGGATGAAGAGGCCCCGCAGCGACACAGAGATGTCGCGGCGGGTAGGCCGAAATGTCTGGAGATAGATGGGGACAAGCTGAAATGGAAAAGAGCAGAGGAAAAGGAAAAGGTCCCCAAGAATACCGCGGCAGGCACGGATGGGATACCGATGGAGTTGATTAACCAGTTGGGACCAAAGGGCAAGGGAAAGCTACTGCAAGCCATCAGAACAAGGATAGAAGAAAAGGCAATACCGGCCGCGTGGCAAATGAGCAGGATGAACTTAGTGTACAAGGGCAAAGGAGTCAGGACAAACCCAAGCTCGTATAGGCCAGTAACCGTCACGTCAGTGCTGTACAGGTTAGCAATGCAGGCAGTGAAGTTCGAACTAGAGCAGTGGGTGGAAGAAAATAGGATATTAGGGGAGCTTCAAAATGGGTTTCGAAAGGACAGAAGACTAGACGACAACTTATTCGTGGTAAGCCAATGCATAGAGGTGGCGAAGACGCAAAACCGACCTTTGTGGTTAGCCTTTCTGGACATTAAAGCGGCGTACGATAATGTAGACAGGGAGCGGCTTTGGAGTATCCTGGAGGACGAGGGAGTTGGGGCAGAATTCATTAGCTTACTCAGGGAGCTATACCGGGAGAACCAAGTGCAAATAGTGTGGGAGGGGGTAACATACAATAGGCCTGTATACACCTACAAGGGTTTGAAACAAGGATGTCCTCTCTCTCCACTGCTGTTCATGATCTACATGACGGGGTTAGAAAGGAAGCTAGAAGTCAGCACGATGGGGTTCGACTTATCCTACATGAAAAACGGGCAGGTGGTGGAACAACGGGTTCCGGGACTAATGTATGCAGACGACATGTTGTTGATGGCGGACAACCGGATAAGTATGCAGGGCTTGATGGATATATGCGGTGAAGAAGCGACGCACCTAGGGCTATCCTTTAGCAGAGAAAAATCGGGGATCATGGTCCTTAATGACGGCGAGGAGCACAAAACAGTATCAGTGCAGCAAGTAGAAATACCATTGGTGAAAGAGTATAAATATTTAGGAGTATGGCTGAACAACAGCGAAGATTACACGCAGGCGCATGAGGCTCACCTTAAGACGAAAGGAAGACGGAACGCGGCTATAATGAAGCATAGAGCCCTCTGGGGATACAGCGAATACGAGGTGGTAAGGGGAGTCTGGAAAGGGGTCATGGTACCAGGATTAACTTTCGCTAATTCGGTTCTGTGCATGAAGCCAGAGACCCAAGCGGGCCTGGAAGTAAATCAGAGGGCGGTAGGCAGATTGGCCCTAGGGGCCCACAGTAAAACTACAAATGAAGCGGTACAAGGGGATATGGGCTGGTCGTCTTTCGAGGCGAGGGAGGCGCAGAGCAAGATAAAGTTTGAGGAGCGACTTCGTGACATGGAGGACGAAAAATGGGCCGCGAGGGTGTTTAAGTACCTGTATTTGAGGAGCGTGGACACGCGGTGGAGACGGAGGACCAGACAGCTGACCAAGCGGTACGGAAAGTCGGTAGGGGAAAGCGGGGTTTACACAACAGTTAAAAAGCAGGTAAAGGCAGCAGAGACGACGAAGTGGGCACAGAGAATGGAAGCGAAAAAAACCCTGGAGACTTATAGGGCAGAGAAACGGGAAATTAAGAAGGAGGGATTCTATGGCAATACGAGAGGCAGTGCGTTGCTCTTCGAGGCACGGGCAGGGTGCCTGAGAACCCGGGCATACACGGGTAGCTACAGGCAGCAGGATGAAACGTGTGCATGCTGCGGCAGTGATCGGGAAACTATAGACCATATTGTCAGGAGCTGCACAGAGATACGGCCACCGCGGGGTGAGGGGGAAACGACGCTGGCGGAGGCTTTGGGATTTGGGGCGAGGGGGAACCTCAACTTCAAAGCCGTAGAGGTGACGAAGAGGCGACTGGAGTGGTGGTGGAGGAAAAGTAGGGAAGGGATGGGTACGCAGGCAGAGTAATCATGCGGACGAGAATGTAGAACAGCGAGGGGAGAAAAAAGGGGGGTGGGGGCGATTAGTTTAAAACAGAAAAGAGGGACAGATGGGAGGGAGGAAGCAAATCTATAGGTTAGCTGGGAGTAGGGCAAGTAAACGTAATAAAACAGGCAAGTCGGTTGCTGACAACCGACGCCCCGATTCAAAGGGAAAGCCACTAATCATCATCATCATCATCATGGCTGCGAGATCTCAACCAGCACCATTGAAGCCATCGAGTGCACACCGGGTCTCTTTCATGACTCATGAAGCGGCGATGCTGCACGAAGACACTAACGGCCCGTCGGAACCCCTCAGCATGCCATCGAATACACGTACCCGTCAAGACGAAGATCAAGGCAACGACTCACCAGACGACCAGATGCAGCATGATCTCGGCGATGAAGAAGGCTGGCAGCGAGTTCCTCTAGCCAAAAAGAAGACACCTACACGCAGCGACCGGGTAAGTCGATCACGAATCAACCGGCAGTTGAGACCTCTAGCTAAAATTAGAATCAGAGGCGTACCTAGACACGCTATAACCAATGCTATCGGTTGTACTGCCCCCTCTCCAGAACTGGCTGAAATGGCTGCCGTGAGTTTTGACGACGCAGCCAATAGCGCTCATATAGTACTGTACGACGAAAACCACGCTGCCAATTAGCGTATTAACTCGCATAATGATTGCAGACGCGCAACGATCGCGCCCCTTAAGTATGCCATTGAAGTTCGATTTTTAAAATATCCCGCGCAATGAACGCACCCTGAACTAGCCGCAGCAATATGTCGTATGTGTGCAAGGACTAGCTGATGATGGTCGTGCGTACCTCTGTTTCCTTCCCTTTCGAAAAGGAAATGGATACGTTATTGCGGCATGCTTGCCTATATTAGCGATATCGGCAAGCGTTCAATATTGATGCGGAAGAAACTCTTACTAAATACAGACAATACACTCACAATACAAAAAAAAAAAAAAAAAACGCGCTCAGGTTGCTAAGTCGGCCGCCATGTCTGTTTTAATGTCCCGCACAAAAGTGGCTGAACTGATAACGCACTCTATTGTGCCTAGAATATCGAGTATATTCTAGGCACTATAGTTGAACTGTTCTCACTTCGCAGCCACCTCGCGTCGCTCTACAAAGCGGCTGGCGGTGGTGTGCGGAGTTTTTATTATATTTTTATTTATTATTTTTATTATGTTCATGAGCACTATCGTAAAACTTTTTCACCACAACTTGCTTGCGCTTTCTGCACTCAAAAATATCTTGCAAAAAAAAAAAAATACCCATGAACGCACCCGTAAATTTACAGCAATTTTTTTGAAAAAAAAATGTGCGGTCATTCCGCGAGTAAGTACAGTAGATAGACTAGCCTTTCGACAGGATGACAAGACAGAATCAATTGAAGTGGTAATCGAGCCCATTCAAACATACAAAAACGCCATACGAGGTGCGATACAAGTTGACCCGGTGGGAAGCAACGAGGTCATAATCAAATGGGTTGTTATGACTCACTGGCGCCATGTTTGCGCGGGTCAGTCGCCTGCCGGTCGACCACCCCACCGCTTGTCGACGGAAACGAAAGGAGGCCGACACAACGCCGCGGCGGCCACTGATTGACAGCGGCTTTTGAGCGGCGTTGAGTGTTGTCGCCCCAAAAGGGATTAAGGAGCCGCCGGTATTCCCCCGGCCTGAGCAACTGAACGCGTGTGCGCGTGAAAGCCCAGACGGCGACGACCGGACAATGGAACCCCGTGGCGGCGGCAGCACAGCGAAGAAGGCAGTGGCAATGGTCAAGCCATTAACCCTTCCCGGAGTGATTCCACGAACCTTGTTAATCTGTGCTGTTAGGCTCCCTGGGAACGCAGCGCGCGGCAGACACCAAAAGAATACGCGGCGCCCGCGCGGGTCCTGACGAGTGGCAAGGGTGTGTGTGTGTGCGTGTGCTGTGCATCTGCCGACATACCTGAAAGGCGTGTCCCTACCCGAGGGCGGTGCTTCACTGCGAGGAACGTACACATCACCATTGGTCCGCATTGTTTTGTATGGGGATCCCTAACCTAGGGAACTAGGGATCGGGGGTCAACAAAAAGGGCGTGCTGCGGCCCGCCAAGAGCTGTCTTCTGTCTTCATCTCGACAACTCACTGTAAAAATGTAAATAAACCCGTTGAGTTTGCTCTAAGCTCTCCCCTAGTCCTGGCTCGACGAAGCGACGGCGACCGGCCCCGCTACCAGCAGACTGCGGTCGCTACAACTCGCTACAAGACGCAACAACTGGATGGCAAGCGGTTGGATCTGAGCCTGGAGGACGGAGAATGATCAACACGCCGAGATCACGGAGACTGACAGCTGTGAACTGGTGAGTGCTGGCTTTGGTTTTTTGGTTGCCAGGCTGATAAGATAGAAGTGCAATCTTTTCGCTGGTAGAGGCTACCACAGAAGCAGTTGTTTCCGGAACTTCTGGGTAGAGAGTGAGCCGCACCACACTAGTTCTCTGTCATGGATTGGAAGCGTTTGTTGAAGAATCAGCTGCTGATTCTGGGGGAGGAGCTAGGAGCAGAGGTAGATTCGGGGGATGAAGAAGACGCAATTGTTCACGCTATCGAGGGCTTGAATCTGAGCAGTGAAGAATATTACAGAAACGTGGAACGAGATTCAAAAGCAACAGGAGCGTGAGAACAGGCGTGAGCAACAGGAGTGCCAGCTAAAGCAAAAGGAACTGGAAGTAGAACGGCTGCGCCTGGAGGTGGAAGTGAGGAAGATGGCTGAGGTTCAAGAGTAGAGGTAGCAGGAAGACAAAATCTTTGTGATTTATCTAAGCTAATGCAACCCTTCAAAGTAGGGCAAGATGTGGGCCTCTTTCTCGTGAACTTCGAGAGAACCTGTGAAAAAGCGAAGCTTGACCGTAGCACATGGGCTCGAAACTTGCTAAGTTTTGCTGCCATGTGAAGCAAGCGGATGTGATCGCGCGGCTTCCGATGGAGGATGCGGACGATTATGACAAAGTGAAGGATAGCCTTCTAAAGAGGTTCCGACTTTCGTCAGATGCGTTCCGGCAGCGGTTTCGCAATCTAGCAAGAAGCAGGGCAGCACGTATTCTGAGTTTGCCTACGATTTGAAGGTCAACTTGGTAGAATGGATGAAGGAGCCAGCGCTTTTGGGAACTTCGAAAAGGCTCTTGAAGTAGTGGCTCTCGAACAGTTTTTTTCTAAGCTTTCAGAGCCAATGAAGCTCTGGATCCAAGATAGGGCGGAGTAGTACAGTGCAGGCAGCTGCCGACTTGGCTGATGAGTACGCGTCACGCCGGGGAGAAAGGGACGAGGTTCCTCCAGCAAAAGCGGGAGATAGAGGAAAACCTTGGACGGGGAAAGCAGGGGGCTGGCGCAGGTATGACGGCACAGAAAAAGGCGGACTTCGCTGCAAGTAGTCAAGGATCACAAAACAAACAGGAGGGAAAGGTTTCGGAGAGTTCTCCCAAAAAGAGTCCGTTTGACGCTAGGCAACCACCTACCTGCTACAAATGCAAGGAGGTCGGTCACATTGCCATAGGCTGTCGTAGGCCCAGACCAGCCCTTTCGTATACTTGTGACTCTGCCACTAGCGAGGAGCTTCTCAGTCCGTACCTTTTTAACCTAACAGTGAACGGAAAGCCATGCCGCGTCTTACGAGACAGTGGGGCAACCATTGATCTGGTGCACCCTGGTGCACCCTGACAAGCAGACTACAACGGCAAGTGCGCATGGATTAAGCCGGTTTTGGAAGATGGAAGCATTTGTCTCCCGGTAGCTCGAGTAGTCATCACTGGGCCGTTCGGAGAAGTAGAGACGGAAGCGGCGGTGTCAGACAAGCTGCCCTCGCAATACCCCTACTTGTTCTCGAATAGGACCGACCGTCTGCTTAGAGAGCAAGGGAAAAGTTTTCACGAGGGAACAGTCCAAGCCTTGACTAGAGCTAAAGCACGCGCGTTAGCAGCCGAACTAGAGCGGCAAGAACCGAGTTTCACCGGACGTACAGCAACACCAGCTGGAGTCAGCACAGCGTAGCCTACTATCCCGTCACCTGCTGAAAAAGAGAGAGAGGGATCAGAGGAGGAGACTAGCGCTGATATAGCTGAAGGGGAAACGGAAGAGGGGCTGCTCGTGTTGCCTGTATCAAAACCGCTAGGCAATGTACTGGGGAAAGTGACAAGAGACGAGCTCATCGAGCAGCAAAACAGCGATCCCAGCCTTAAGGAGATTTGGAACACCGTCAGGGAAGGGGTGGCGAGGAAGAATGTCAGTTTTCCCGTCAAAAATGGCATCTTGTACCGCCACTACCGGAATGCAAAAGGTCGCACGTTTGACCAGATTGTAGTGCCGGCTAAGTATCGGCATGACATTGTTGATCTCTGTCACGGAGTGGGTTGGTCGGGGCATTTAGGAGCTCGGAAGACCAAAGATAGGCTCCTAACGGAGTTTTATTGGCCAGGATGCTTCAAAGAAGTTGAGGACCACGTAAGAGCGTGTGACACACCTGTCAGAGAGTGGGAAAAACCGCACGAGAAGGGAAAGGCACCACTTAAGCTTGTTCCGCTCATTTCGGAGGCCCTTTCGCCGGCTGGTAATAGACGTTGTTGGACCACTCCCAGCGACAAAGTCAGGCTACCGGTATTTGCTTACCGCCGTTTGTCCAGCAACCAAATTTCCCGAGGCGATCCCAATGAAGGAGCAAAGCTCAGTAGAAGTAGTCAACGCACTACTGTCTATTTTTTCGAGAGTGGGCTTTCCTCAGGAGATACAGTGCGACCAGGGTTCAGTCTTCACCAGCGTTCTGACTACGGGCTTCCTCGAGAAGTGTGGGATGAAAATAATCCACAGCTCAGTTTACCACCCGCAGTCCAACAGTGTAGAGCGGTGTCATTCCGTGATGAAAGCGAATCCTGCGAGCCCTTATCTTTGAAAAGAAGTGTCAGTGGGATGCTTGTCTCCCAGCAATGCTGTTTGCGCTGAGATCGGTCACTCATGAAGCGACGGGTTTCAGCCCCGCGGAGCTGGTTTACGGAAGGACGCTCAGGTCTCCACCTGCGACTTTTGCGCGAAACCTGGGAGTCAAAGTAGCCGACCCTACGGTGGTCGAGTACATTCTCGAATTGTTGGAAAGGTTGAGTGCGCCTCGGCGACATTGCTGAGGCGAACATGAGAGAGGCGCAAGTAGATCCAAGAGCTACTACGATCGAAACGCGAAACGGAGAGCTTATCAGAAGGGGATCAGGTGATGGTCTTTGCGCCCCTCGCGAGCAAATAGGCTGGAAGTTCATGGGAAGGGGCCTTTCGTGTTTTGAAAAAGCTCTCGGACACAATTATGCCTGGAAAGGAAAGGAAGGCGCCGAGAGGTGGTCATTTATCACCACAATCTAATGAAGCGCTATGTGGGGAGAAGTGCAGGAGGTGAACTTGGCTCTAATAACCCGGAGGAGCTAACGCCTGAAATTCCAGGCTTGGTTGAGGTTGGAAGATCAATGGAGGTTACCGACGTCATGAAAGCCTGTGGCACCTACGAGGGCTTAAACTGAAGACGCAGCAAGTCGACTTACGTAACATTGTTGTCAGAACACATCACCGTTTTCTCGGAAAGGCCAGGGCGAACTACGGTTTAGCACTCATGACATTGAACTAACTTCTGACACCACCAGTGAAGTCGAGGGCCGTACAGGTTAGCCCCGCGGCACGCAGGAGATCTTGAAAAAAGAAGTGGATCGAAAGCTGGAGCTTAAGCTTATTGAACCATGCGAGAGCACCTGCACGTCCCCCATGATACTGTAGAGGTCCCTGGCAAGGATCCACGACCTTGCGTGTATTACCGCAAACTTACCGCGATAACGAAGGACCAGACCTATCCTATACCAAACGTGGAGGAGCTGGTCGAAAAAAGTGAGTGCGCAAATACGTTTCGACTTTGGACTTAGTAGAGGCTATGGCAAGTTCCAATGTCTGAACGAGCTAGTGAGTATGCAGCCTTTGTGGGCACCGACGGGCACATTCCGTCCCCTAGTTTTGAGTTTTGGCCTAAGAACGCCCCATTTTGCTTTTCAAGGCTAATGAACCGAGTTCTGCAGGGGGCTGAAGGGTACGCTGTGCCCTACTTAGACGACATTGCTATTTACTCTAATACATGGGAAGACCACCTGTGCCATCTTAACGATTGTCCTCAGACGTTTGACGCACGCTGGACTGACAGCGAAGCCGGCTAAGTGCCAGCTAGCTCGCGCCGAAGTACGGTACCTAGGGCACGTGGTAGGGCAGGGCAGGAGGCGACCTGACGAGTTGAAAAGTAGAGGCGGTTAGCGAATTCCCGCAGCCAGAAACCAAGACTGCTATCCGCTCCTTTTTGGGACTGACGGGGTATTATCAGCGCTACATTCCTCAGTACTCGGAAGTAGCCGCCCGTTAACGGATGCACTGCGCAAGAAGGCCCCAGAAAAGGTAGTTTGGAGCCCGGAAATGGAGTGTGCATTCCAAGGCCTCAAAGCGGCTCTTGTTTAGCTCACCCGTACTGCATGCACCGAACTATGATCGTCCCTTTATTGTGCAGTGCGATGCCAGCAACAGAGGCTTAGGAGTAATACTCTGCCAGGAGGATGAGAACGGGAACGAGCACCCAGTGCTATACGCCAGCAGGAAACTCTCAGTTCGCGAGGAGGCCTACAGTGCGTCAGAAAAAGAATGTGCCTGCATTGTGTGGGCCACCCAAAAATTGGCCTGCTACCTTTACGGAACTTCTTTTGTCTTCGTCACTGACCACTGCCCACTGACGTGGCTGTCGCAAATGTCGGGAAAGAATCCGCGACTACTACGCTGGAGCCTTGCGCTTCAGGAGCTTAACTTCACTGTGAAGTATAAGAGGGTTCCGGCCAACGCCAATGTTGACACATTAAGCAGAGCCTTTTAGCTTTTTCGCATTTTGCTTTCTTTTGTTTTCAGTTGAGGAACGTTTTCTGGAGTGATTTTGAGTAGTGTTTTAAGTAATTCAGTCTACGTTTTTAGCTGTGAGCAAGAGTATTAGTGTGGTTGCCATATGTAAAAAAAAAAAAGCGTAGGTGCATTGTAGCACCTTTGAAAGAGCAGTCTGGTTGCCGAAACTCATTGCCGGCGCTTGCTGGTTCGGGGAGGTTGGTCTTTGTGGTTTCAATGGTGCTGGAAGAATGCTGCTATTGTGATCTCTCCCGTCGAGCAGCTGATACTACACGACGTCCGAGATCTTCCCGTCGGCGGAGGAGCTGTTATGACTCACTGGCGCCATGTTTGCGCGGGTCAGTCGCCTGCCGGTCGACCACCCCCACCACTGTCGACGGAAACGAAAGGAGGCCGACACGACGCCGCGGCGGCCACTGATTGACAGCGGCTTTTGAGCGGCGTTGAGTGTTGTCGCCCCAAAAGGGATTAAGGAGCCGCCGGTATCCCCCGGCCTGAGCAACTGAACGCGTGTGCGCGTGAAAGCCCAGACGGCGACGACCGGACAATGGAACCCCGTGGCGGCGGCAGCACAGCGAAGAAGGCAGTGGCAATGGTCAAGCCATTAACCCTTTCCCGGAGTGATTCCACGAACCTTGTTAATCTGTGCTGTTAGGCTCCCTGGGAACGCAGCGCGCGGCAGACACCAAAAGAATACGCGGCGCCGCGCGGGTCCTAGACGAGTGGCAAGGGTGTGTGCGTGTGCGTGTGCTGTGCATCTGCCGACATACCTGAAAGGCGTGCCCCTACCCGAGGGCGGTGCTTCACAGCGAGGAACGTACACATCACCATTGGTCCGCATTGTTTTGTATGGGGATCCCTAACCTAGGGAACTAGGGATCGGGGGTCAAACAAAAAGGGCGTGCTGCGGCCCGCCAAAGAGCTGTCTTCTGTCTTCATCTCGACAACTCACTGTAAAAATGTAAATAAACCTGTTGAGTTTGCTCTAGCTCTCCCTAGTCCTGGCTCGACGAAACGACGGGCGACCGGCCCGCTAACCAGCAGACTGCGGTCGCTACAACTCGCTACTACTCGCTACAGGGTTCCCTGGGAACAGGTGGAAATCCTTTGTGTTCAAAAGAGTGGAAATACTGAGCGAGCTGTGTTAACTTTTGACACGACTACTCTACCTAGAGTGGTGAAATACTCCACGGAGCTAGTTTGGGTAGCAGAATATTGCCCAAAACACGTAGACTGCTTTAGCTGTCATAACCTTGGGCACATGGCAAAATTCTGGCCCTCTCCCAGTGTCTGCAAAGAATGCGGCCGCTCTCATCCGGAAGCTGGTGATTGCGTTGACACTGAATTCTGCGTGGCATGCAAGAAGACTGGCCACTTATCTGTTAGAAAATTTTGTCCTAATCGTCTCCCGAAAGCCGAAGAGAAAACTGCTCCAACCCAAAGTGTACGCAACAATGCTCCAGCATCCGGGTCTATGAGTGCCTCCAGACCAGCAAATCCTGAAACCTCGTGGGCTTCTGCGGTGACTGGCATGAATAAGGACAACGCACAAACTTCGTACTCTCTACCTCCGAGTCACCCCTTAATACTGGAGAACGAGCAACTTAAAGATGAGTTACGCACTGAGCTGCAAATCTTGAAGAAAGAACTTGGGTCTCTCTGCAAATCTGTGCCTCGTAAGGAGTCGGCTTCTCCACCTCTACCAAAGAGTTTCAAACGCCAAAGCCGTTCTCGTGTTCAGCGCCAAAAAACGCCTTACTTGACGCCTCCTCCGCGTACATCATGGAGCAGATTCTTGAGCAGCGAGAGGCGCAGCTGAAATTTGAAAACAACAAAGAGTGCCAGAAGGCTTTTAGCGGCATTACGGCCTTACAAGAACAATTCGACAGCCTTAAAGAATACATGCAACAAGCAACACAGCAAATGCAGGAATTTACTAAAATGATGACGCCGGAGAAAGCCAAACGCAGAAAAAAAAGAAGCTCAGTAGATGTTCTTGTCACCCTCCCCTCCTCCCAAAAGGCTAATAGTTCAGTGGAACTATCCCAGCTTTGCTCAAACAGGTCCTCTTCTTAAACACCAAATTGCTTCTCTACAGCCTTTGGCCCTACTATTGCAAGAAACTAGAGGCATATACAAAATTCCTAATTATGTTTCTTTTGTGGACCCTACTATACCCCACAAGTCAAAAGACCCTAACAAAGCACCCAGCGTTAGTGGTCAGGCCACTATTCTTGTTCAGAAGTCTTGCAACGCTGTCCAGCATCATTGGTACAAAGCTAGCGATTCATCGGGCGAGGTAATAATTGTCCGAATCGACCCCCGCCCCCCAATGGCGAAGCCCTTCTTCTAGTCTGCGTCGACTATCGTCCTCAATGTACCTCGCATGTTCGAGGCACATACGACTGGATCCCTCGTGTTCTTTCTTTGAATTTTTCAGGACCGATCATAATTGGTGGAGATTCCAATGGTGGAAGCACACTTTGTGGACATCCCACAAGCGATCTCCGTGGGAAGCTTCTCGAGAAAGCGATAGAGTTTAGCCATCTACAATTGAGAAACGAGCCTTTTGTGTACACTCGCGTGGGCCTACACTCCTCCCAAAGAAACACAACGCCAGACCTCAACTTCTCCACAGCTGGTGTAGTCAAGTCATGGCAAACTGCAACTTGTACCTGGGGTAGCGATCACGACTCTATTCTTCATTTGAATGCCAAGAACTCCCATCTATTTGTCAATACTCTACCATTAACTGGAACTCATTTGGACTCTTTACGCCAGCTGACATCTCCGACATCCATAAACTGGTTGCAAATATCACAACTGCTCTGACGAATGATATTGAAACTGTTGAAAGCACTGTTCAGATTTCCGAACCAGACCTCCACATGCATAACCATTTGCGAACTGCGGAGCGACTTACTAATCGCTGCTGATCTCGCGGGAAAAAGAACATCGCTATTTATTGAAGTTCAAGAAGCAGCATAAAATTATTAAATACCAGAAAGCACTCTAACACGAGCACTGGCACGATCTCTGCCAACGAATAGGTCAGGACAGAGGGCTCTCACGCCTTTGGGCAATCTTTCGTGGCCTGTGTGGCAAGAATAAGACCAAACTCTCAATCGTCGAATAACTTTACCTACACATGAATTACATGGATGTTGAAAAGGCTATCCTGAAGACCTTGCTCCCCTATGCGACATCCGACACCAGTTGCCTGCAACCGCTTTCTGTTATTGAGGTTCCAGAACCTCACCCTTCTCTAGATAGTCCCTTTACATATGGGGAACTCCAAATAGCACTGAACCAAGGGAAGCCTAAGTCCGCCCCAGGACACGACGCAGTCACCTGGCTGGACCTTCGGAATGTGCCCCCAGAAGGGCATTCTATTCTTCTTGAGCTTGGAATCAGGCGAAGTTCCTGAAGAACCCAAGACAACGATCATACACCCTATTCCCAAGGTAGGAAAGGATGATAGAAAACCTGAAAATTTGCGGCCCATTGCACTTACTCCTACTCTAAGCAAGATAATCGAAAGACTGATAAATAATAGCTTGAAATATCACCTGGAATGCACAGGCTGTTTCCACCCAGCTCAAACTGGCTTTTGCCCAAATCTCGGAACGCATGACTTCCTGTGGCTCCGGCGGCGAGTCAACTGCAAATCCGGAAAATGCATACCAGATTACGTCCTCTCTCTAGACACACGTGTTAAGTTCGGGCTCCTCATTTAATTAATAAAAGCCGCTGGTGGCTCATGTATCGGCGTCGCCTCCGCCGGTAGCTGTCAGGCGGCGTTCGTTTCATCCAACTGTGGGGACGCGAAGTTGGGGCCGCCGAGAGCATGTTTTGTGCCCTTCCTTTTGTGTGGCAACAGACGGAGGTGCTTAGCTCGAGTATCTCTGTTGGTATGCGGTCGTTCGGTTTTTAAGGATTTGCGAAGCTCGCGTCTGCACTGTTCGTTGATGGGTCGTTCGCCTCGAAGATGGTCGCCTGGGCTTGGAGCTCCTCTTCCCGTGGGACAGACAGCGGGCAGCGGCGTCCCTTAGTCTGGAAGGGGATTAGCAACGACTCCCTCATTGTCCTGGCGTGCGCGCAGACGAGGCTCGAAGGCGAAGACGCGGGAAGAGGTTAGCGGTGCGAAGACCGCTCTAAGCCTTCGGCTTGGCTTTTGAGCTGATGCCGCCCCTTTCAACAAAATGGTGTGTCTACTCCGCGCGGTCACTGACTTTTGGTTGTATTTGCTGGTCCGTTGCAACAACGTGCGTGGGAAACGTACTATGAATGCATGCGAGAGAGTGTTGTGTCACGTGACCGCAGGTGGGGACAGGTGTGGGATTCGTTGGCTGTTGCGGCCAATCAATGCTTCATGTTAATTATTTTGAAAGGGGTTTCGCTCTTTCTTCAACGCCCCCTATGGAGGCGTGGTTTTTGGGATCAAAACCGGAGTGTTGTGTTTTGTCGGGGGTCGGTCGAGAGAGATCTAGTTCAGTAGAGATCTTGGCCGAACAGGCTGCTGCGGGCAGATTGACATTGTAACCGTCACTCTGTCCTGATGTAGTTACTTGGAGTAATGTGAATAGTGTAAATAAACCTAATATCCAGCAAGAAGGACACTCCTCATTCCTCACCTGCTTCAAGCATCGGTCACCGGTCATCGGAGCGGGTCGAGATCGTCCTCTCAGCTCGCGCAGCAAAGAACATCATTGTTTCGTCTTCATCATTCGCCAAGAAGATGGAGAGGCGAAATTTAACTGGCGCAGTAGGCAGGATGAGCACCACCATGGGCTGGAGCTGGTGGGGCATTCCAGAGAGATTCCTTCAACGCAAGGTTCGGCTCCGACCAACAACGAGCCCGACTCCAGGCCTCTCCGGGGCGGCACCTCAGCGGGAGGTGACATGAGCTCCGGCTCAGTGCGGCAGCAGCCGCGACTCAACGGCAACGGGGTGACACCTCAGCGGGAGGCCTTTTGATCTCCGACATAGTGCGGCGAAAACCGCGGTTCAACGAGGCGGCACCTCAGCGGAAAATCTCATGAGCCTGGCTCAGAGCGGTGGAAACTGCGTTTTGACGAGGCGGCCCCTCAGTGGGAGACCTCATGAGCTCAAGCTCAGGGCGGCGGAAGCAGCGGTTTTACGAGGCGGCACTTCAGCGGGAGGCCTCGTGAACTCTGGCTCAGGGCGGCGGAAGCTGCGATTGAACCAGGCGGCACCCCAGTGGGAGGCCTCGTGAGCTCTTACTCAGGGAGCACGGCCCCATCCCAGCGGCGAGAGTGGCGCATCGGGTCTACGAGCTGCTGCACCAGCGACACTGCAACCCGGCCGAACCCGGAGTGGGCACAGGTGGGCCCTGATGTGTTTTCTCCGGGTTCACCATGGCCACTATGCTAACGGGATGTCGCAGCACCGACGGGAAGGTTAGTGCCATTGTGCTCGAAATTGAGGAGTTGAGAGCTGAATTAGCTCTCAAAAAGGCTCAGAACGCTTTGGAAAAAGCAAGGTTGGGGGGTAACAGGGGTGCGGGTAGCCCGTCCGAATGGACGGCTGAAGAGCTTAGCGCTCACTTAGCCCAAGGAAGAGCGGAGATCGCTTACGAGAGAGTGAAGGTCCGAAGTATTGGTAAACTCGAAGAGGACACCAATGTTTTCACAGTGTTCGTTCCCTCATGGGCACTTAAAACGCCACAGGGTAAGGCGAGTGGGAAGGCGGCTGAGGTGGCCGAAGCCACTCCAGTTGTTGAGCAACCCCGTAGCGTTCCCACTGCTACAGATGAGATCATGGAATCTCGCGAGACAGATGTCTCAGCTGGTGAAATTTTTTCTTTGGAGGCGGACAATGTACAGCTGTCTTTCGCTGAGGCAGCACAAGGAAGTGTTCAGAGTAGCATCGCCCCATGCGCTGGCATAGAGTCCGTGGCTTACCGCGAGGAGCCCCTCGTAGATGAGCTGCTGCAGATATTGAGCGAAGCTGTAGAAGGCATGGTCGTCTCAGAGGAGGCAGAGGAAGCGCAGGGGTCATGCAAGTGCAGCGGAACAGCGCGCCTAATTGTTGAGCTTGCGTGCGCGAAGTATGAATGAGCAGGCGGCCCGCGGCGTCTCGCGCATAGGTCGATTCCGACGGGCCCGAGAACGCGGAAGGCGGCGGCAGGTGTTACGGCGCAGGTGCGACAACGTCGTACGCGTTACCGCCGCGTAGGGTGTTCCTTTTCTCCTGGGAGCACGGGATACCGCAAGCCATACCAGGGTTTGTTTAGAATCAGCTGGTGGTGCATGAAACGGAACCAGCTTCTGTGTAACGGTCAGTGTGCCGCCCGGAAAGGGGTGTTTGCACTGAATAGCGTGCAGTGCTAGATAGGAACGGGTCAGTGTTGTTTGGCGCACACTTAGTTGTTAGCGTGTTTTGCTGTGTGTGCGTAGGGATCCCTCAGATTAGGATTATTGTTAGTTTTACCTGCACTGTCGTTCTCCCCCTTGTTGTTATTTGTTTCTCTGTGCATGTGTTGGTTGCGGTCAGCTGTCATAAGGCGTGTGATTTGCGAGTAGCGCAGCTTGGCGGTTTTAACGCTGTCTTCTTGAGAAGTAGAGCTGCTGGTACAGCACGGTAGGGAGTTTACCTCTGGGCACAAAGGTGAGTGTCTCTCATTATTTGCGTTCGTTGGCATGTGGTCATGGTGGGCCATGGAATGTGCAAGTAGGGTCCCCTTGCGGCGCTTGTGTGCGAACTAGTGTCTGAAGTACTGAAAAATGAACTTTCAGTACATAGCATTTGAACCGCAACCGAGATGAAGAATCTGTTGCGTATTCTGAAAGAACCGGAGTGCGCGATTGCGTGAAGAGACGCTGAACTTTCTTAAACGTTCTGTTATTGGTACAGGACTAGCCTCATTTTGGGTGTTTTGGTTTGTTTGGGTGTCTATATCTTTCCTTAGAGTGAAAGAATGTTCCTGCATGCGCTTAACGTTTAAGAGTGGATGGTTTTATTCGTTCAGTTGTCAAGTTTGAACATTTACACGCTTCGTGGGGTTGGTTGCCTTTAATGGTAGAGGATGCCACGAGTTTGTTCTCACGGGCCCTGTAGTTGAGCGCTTTCATTTATTGTTTGATGTTGCGGAAGCCACGGCTAGGCCAAGGCACTAAGTGTGCCGTGTTGTATCGGTTGTTGGTGCAATTGGCCGGTTGTTAGAGTTGGTAGCGTTGGTGTGTGCCGTAGTATTGTGGTAATGTCCTAGGTGACGGAGAATTTTATTACCGTGCCTATTACCAGGGATGTTGCGCGTACGACTCGCGTAACTGCTTGAGTGTGTTTTGTTTAGTTCTTACTCTGCAGGAAGACATAACGTGCAGTGAGAGTCAATGTTGTACGTACAGCTGGTGTACGGACAACATTCTTAGTGCGCAGGTGCTAAGTTCGGGCTCCTCATTTAATTAATAAAAGCCGCCGGTGGCTCATGCATCGGCGTCGCCTCCGCCGGTAGCTGTCAGGCGGCCTTCCTTTCATCTAACCGCGGCGATGTGAAGTTGGGGGCCGCCGAGGGAATGTTTTGTGCCCTTCCTTTTGTGTGGCAAAAGACGGAGGTGCTTAGCTCGAGTATCTCTGTTGGTATGCGGTCGTTCGGTTTTTAAGGATTTGCGAAGCTCGCGTCTGCACTGTTCGTTGATGGGTCGTTCGCCTCGAAGATGGTCGCCTGGGCTTGGAGCGCCTCTTCCCGTGGGACAGACAGCGGGCAGTGGCGTCCCTTAGTCTGGAAGGGGATTACAAAGACTCCCTCATTGTCCTGGCGTGCGCGCAGACGAGGCTCGAAGGCGAAGACGCGGGAAGAGGTTAGCGGTGCGAAGACCGCTCTAAGCCTTCGGCTTGGCTTTTGAGCTGATGCCGCCCCTTTCAACAAAATGGTGTGTCTACTCCGCGCGGTCACTGACTTGTGGTTGTATTTGCTGGTCCGTTGCAACAACGTGCGTGGGAAACGTACTATGAGTGCACAAGAGAGAGTGTTGTGTCACGTGACCACAGGTGGGGACATGTGTGGGATTCGTTGGCTGTTGCGGCCAATCATTGCTTCATATTAATTATTTTTAATTTTTAAAGGGGTTTTCGCTCTTTCTTGAACGCCCCCTATGGAGGCGTGGTTTTTGGGATCAAAACCGGAGTGTTGGGTTTTGTCGGGGGTCGGTCGAGAGAGGATCTAGTTCAGTACAGATCTTGGCCGAACAGGCTGCTGCGGGCAGAGTGACATTGTAACCGTCACTCTGTCCTGATGTAGATAATTGGAGTAGTGTAAATAGTGTAAATAAACCTAATATCCAGCGAGAAGGGCACTCCTCATCCCTCGCCTGCTTCAAGCATCGGTCGTCGGTCATCGGAGCGAGTCGAGATCGTCCTCTCGGCTAGAGCAGCAAAGAACATCATTATTTCGTCTTCATCGTTCGCCAAGAAGATGAAGAGACGAAATTTAACTATACGCAAGGCATTTGACAATGTTTCCAAAACAGCGATCAACAGGCGCTGTTGCAGGCTTTTCCCAGTGCCAAGGCACAAGCCTGGATCCGAAGTTTCCTGCAACATCGGCCTACTAGTTGAACTCTCCAGCCCATGAACTCACCACTTACTACGTAGACAGAGGAGTTCCTCAAGCCTCCATACTCGGACCATTGCGGTTCAACCTTGAATGAATCGTGTGGCCCGACAGCTTATAAAGGATACCTCAAGTCGATTAACCTTGTACGCCGATGTTGTCTTCGCCTGGACAGAAGCGGCCGACTACGATGGCAAGGAAGCCATGCAGTCAGAACTTCAGGCTGCCGTTTTTACCCTAGAAGGCTCTTTATCCGCCTTCAACCTGGAACTCTCACCACAGAAGACGTAATTTGAAAGCATCAACGGCAAACGAAAAACTGATCTGTCTCATATCTTGACCCTTCATTTCGGCGGTACATCAATCTCATCCCAAAACGGAACCGTCCGACTTCTCGGTCTCCAACTGAGCAGCTGAAATAGCCCCTAAGCTTGGATTCAGAGCATTCGTATGATCTTGAGTGCTACTATGCATCTTATTACTCGCATCTCAAACAAATACGGTGGTTCACAAAAAGCCTCATGGCAAACTCTCGCCAGAGCAGTGGCGATAACTTCAGCCTCCGGCATCTCCGCGATTTCGAAATACTAAATGGTTCTATGATTCGAACCATCACGGGTCTCCCTCGGCACACCATAAATGATATTCTAGAGTTGGCAGTTCCTCTTCTCCCGCTACGACAACTCATGCAGGAAACTCAGCTACGGAATGCTCACTGCAAGGACAAGCAATCTTAAAATGTGATGCATTGAACAGCGTCTTCGAGGAGGCACTCTTTCAAGGTACTATCCCCCCATGGGAACGTCCACTGCTTGGACTCGTCAGACGACGGCCGATACGGCGCTCCAACCCGGCGTCTAGAGAGCGTCTCGTTGGCTTATACAGCAAGACAAAGCCATTCACGAACTAGATGTTTTCACAGACGCAGCAGTGGCCAACAATGCCGCAGCGGTAGCTTGGACTTGCCCTGAATTTCCACCCCTGGATGGGTCCTGCAATATCTCACAAATCCATGGCCTAGTAGCAGAAGCCGGTCTTTTCGGAATTCTGGGTGCCCTTCAAACCATCCAAGACAATCGCCCGTCACTTCCTCAAACCAAACTACGTGTTATCACAGACTCTCACGAGGCACTTCGTGAATTAAATCCTTCTGTCACCCCAAACGCAACTGCCGCTACTATACTGAGAAAAATTCAGGAGCTACGGCAAGAATTATTCGTTTGTTTGGTTTGGACCCCGGCGCACACCGAGGGTTTCTCAGGGAGCCAATTAGCTCACATGGCTGCCCGAGAGAGTCTCTCACATCCCCCATGGTTTCTTCTGACCCACCCCCACAGGACCCGACCTGCCCTGAAAACTACCGCAAAGCAAAGATCCTTAGTCGTCAGCGCCTCCAAGAATCCTTCCCTGTGGGTTTCCTCACAGCTCTAAAACGTCTCCCCAGAAAAGTAGAAGTTATTGCATACAAGAGCTACGCAAACTCTGCTTATACTCCCGACATTATTTTTGAAAGTGAGCTATCCTCGTACAGCATATACTCCAAAGTGCATATTTTGTGGGGAATCAGTCGTCTCCAATATTTACCACCTTATCTGGATGTGCTGTGCTTTTTCACAAGGACGATCGGAACTTTTAACACTACACTGCATTCCGTGCGATGAACAGGACCATATTCGTAAAATACGCGCTAATCCCTCTTTATTAGAGGCAATTGTAGAATTCTCTCTTCAGAATGGCCTCTATAAAGCCGTTTGATTCGTGATTGACTCAGGCCTGTATGGGTCAG
Organism: Haemaphysalis longicornis; assembly: GCA_013339765.2. Taxonomy (NCBI): domain Eukaryota; kingdom Metazoa; phylum Arthropoda; class Arachnida; order Ixodida; family Ixodidae; genus Haemaphysalis; species Haemaphysalis longicornis. Next base: position 77,787,156 of record CM023449.1, on the reverse strand, counting down.
TGATTCTGTGACAAATGCGAACTGACTTTCTAATGTGGCAAGAAGTACAAATGTGTTTTCGATTACTGTAATTTTCATATTTTGTTCCCTTTTCCCACTCTCCCCCATCCCCTACAGGGTCTTATCACCTCCTCCAATAAACGGCCAATGAATGAATCAATCTCCCTTTCCCGGTCGCGTGTTTAGAAACGCTTCGCTGCACAGAGCACCCACGTGACATGTGGGATGTCACTGCGCGCGCTATTCTTTTGAGCGCGTGCGAAAAGGTGCTCACCTTTCGGGCTCTGTGGCCACGACGTAGAGTTCTGAGCACTGGCGCTGACGGGTTGGGTTCGAGCCCCAGGACTATCTCTAAGATCTTTTTGTTATCATTGCGTAACTTTTTTTCTAAATTTAATCTTTTTCCAAACCCAAATCTGTGTTGCTTTATTAATAATGTTATTGTGGTATGCTTCAGGTCGCTTCAGGTTTAGGGCGCAGCCAATGAAGGCGTTTAATTGCCGTTCTACATCGCGCGAAAAGACATGTCACGTGGGTGCTCTGTGCAGGGAAGCGTTTGGAAATACGCTTCCCGGTCTTTGGCCGCTGGGATTACGTCATTACAGCTCTGTGTAGTGGCTATTAGCCGGCCTTCCTTTTGTTGCGGCAGTGAATGCATTCGACAGCCACTTTAAAACGAAAGCCACAAAAGCAAAGCATAAGCGGAAGGCTGTGATTTGCTGCAATGAGCAAATCACGCACTGCCGCTCCGTGCTGGCGAGAACTATAGCTTGAGCCCGTAATTTCTGTTGGCCAATCATTCTCATCATTTTGGCTGATTGTGTGATTCGTTGAACTGTGTACCCGCTCTCCCCATTTTGCTGTATATGCAGGCCGAGGACGCGCGCTCGCTCGCCAAGGGGAATCTCTTGGCCGTCCAACCTCAGTCAGATCTGGGGTTGCTCATATGCGAACCCACGCCCCCGGCGTTTAACTAGAAGTAGTTCCGATTTCTCCGGCGCGCATTGCAGCCCACTCGTACGGTGCTTTGCAATTTTTTTCTGTATCTCGCCTCCCGATCCCGTGTTGCCCCAAATAAATAGCATTATCGATGCCTTCAATTTCATGCAGTTTGGATGGGAGCTTCATCTTGGCTATGTTAAGTGGAGTTGGAAAGACTACGGCGCCTTGTGGCGCGCCTTTGTTCGGGGTACTTATGGTGTCTGTGCGGAGATCTGCGATTCGTATTGTGGCCGGTTTGTCAGAAAGGATCGGATGAAATTGTAAGTTCGTACGCCACAGTTTGTTTCAATTAGGTTTTCGAGGATAGTATGATGGGATACTTGCCAAAGGCTCCTTTCAGATCTAATGCCAAGATTGCCTCGACGCCCTGTGGAGAGGCATGCTAGCTGACGTTCTCCTTTAGTTGTGGCAGAATGCCTTTTGCTGATAGTTTCGGTTGAAAACCAAACATCGTTTCAGGACGAAGTTCGCGATCTTCCAAGCACGGCTGTAGACGGTTCGGAATTATGTGCTCGAGGAGTTTCCCGAGACACGACGTGAGCGATATCGGTCTCAAGTTGTCTAGGGTCTGAGGTTTATTCGGGCTCGGGATGAATACTATGTGGGCGTGTTTCCAATATTCAGGAAGGGTGCCGGATTCCCAGTGTTTGTTGTAAAATTTCGTTAAGGCTTGAACAGAAGAGTCGTCTAGATTTCTTATAAGAGTTGGTTCGTAACCGTATATCTATGCCCGGAGCTGTGTTGCGGGTGATAGAGGCGAGTGCTTGTTTGACTTTAGCCACCGTTATAGGGCGGTCTAGTAATTCGTTCGGTTCCCCTGTGCATTCAGGGTGTGTTACACTTTGGACGTTGGAACCTATATATTTCGTAGTAAGCTCATCTGGGATTTCGCCGTCAGTACCTGGTTGTTGATGCACGATGCGCTGAATGGTTTGCTGACCCGCCGAATTGCTCCTGATCGGATCCCGCAGGTGGCGGATCAGTGACCATGTTTTCGCTGTGCTCATTGTGCCTTGCACGCCATTGCACAGCTGCTGCTAATTTATTCGCGTGAACTCTTCCGCACAATTTGCAGCCTCCTCGGGGATTTTGGCTATCCTCAGTCAAGCTTGCTGTTGTACTTTTGCCGCTTCCATTTTTTGCTCAGACCTCTTCTTGCGTACCACGGATGTAGAAGGTGCGAGTCTGCCGCAGGTGCATTTGTAGTTACAGAAAACTTTCTTGGTGCAGGTTTTTACGTCCGCGTGTATCTGGGCAATACATTCTTGAATTGTCTCTATTTAAGATGAGGTGCCATTTCTGGCGATACGGAAGGAGTGCCAATCTGTAATCTTGGTAGCCCCTATTTTCTTCTTGATATGTGAGGCGGGAAACTCGGTAGCGACAATATAATGCTCGCTTCCCAGTGTTTCTTTGGTATTTTTCCATTCGGCGTCTTCTGTGTTCGTAATTATAGTTAAATCTGGACACGTGTCTCTAGACACGCTTTTCCTACCCTTGTGGGGTGTTCTGGGTCTGTGAGCGTTGTAAGCCCGTGTTTTTGTATTGTCTCCCATAGACGGGACACTTCATTGTGAAGACATGGTATCCCCACGTAGGATGAGCAGCGTTAAAGTCGTCCACGATGATTAGGCGGTTTCCTCCCGTTATTTTAGTGTTTTAGCGAAAAGGTAATGGAAATATTATTTTCTGCGGCTAGAAGGGCTGTGGACATTCAAAACAAATGTGCTTAGTGAGAGAGTTTTGGTGGCAATATTTCCACTATAAGATGATCAACGTCAGTTGTATCTATTGCATGCTATACAACTGCGTGATTACGCCTGAACAACGTAGCTACCTTGCTTTCTCGATCCGTTATGTATGTGGTGTATCCGTTTAGTGAGGGTGCAACTCCTATTTCTTGCAGAACTATTACGTCTAGTGGTACTTCTAGGCTTAATATAAATTGTTGAACACCGACCTTTTTCTTCTTGTATCCCCGACAGTTCCACTGCCACATCTGCAGGAGAGCTTTTTTTCCCTTGCGAGAACTAGCCAGGCTGCGGAGTTTGTAGATTTGGTGTTTACGTCAGAGGCAGACGCTTCCGTTGTCCGGTTTCTTTTTAATTTCTTCCGCGCAGCCTCTCAGTCAAGCACACGCTGACTTTTACCCCTGGTCCTACGCACAAGCCACCTTATTTACCTTTTAACCACTCTTGTTCTTTACCCTGGCCCTTTACACCAGCCCTGATCATAGGTTTTAACTGATTTTATTTCGTGTTCTCTCCTCTCCTCAATATTCGATGTAGTAATGCTTTTTGAGACGTGGTTCAGTTGTGGACATGATGTGTTTCGCATGCCTGGATACCGATCCTATTTTATGAATCGCACTGACCGCCGTGGAGGCGGCGTTTCTGCCCTGACTTCGGACAATCTTAACTGCCAGCTGCAACCAGAATTCAGTATCGTCACGCCTGATTACGAAACACTGGTCCTAAAGTCTAGTTCAACCATATTGTGTGTTTGCTACCGTCCACCCTCTGGAGATACTAGCCAGTTTTTTTCATTTCTAGATTTCATTGTTGAGTTCGTAAATAAGAACAAATATCAGTTAATTCTGGGCGGGGACCTCAATATAAACTGGCTGGCTGATAACAGCGTAAAAATAAATCTGGAAGTACTGTTAAACACCCACCTGTGTAAGAATGTTATAGCATCACCCACACGCATAACAGAAACGTCACAGACTTTATTAGACCTGTTCATCACCAATATTAATACTTCTTGTGTGAAATGTGGAGTCATTAATTACGCGCTAAGCGATCACCTTCCCATTTTCTTCTCTGCTGAACATATCATTAACGGAAGCAAACTCGCAGAACGATCATTTCATTACCGCACAATTAACCCAGAGACGCTGTCGTCTTTTTACGATCGTTTAGCCAGCTTGAGTTGGGTCGACGTACTTGAATTGAAAAACCCCGAAAAAGCTTATGATAAGCTATTGGAAAAAATTTCCTGCGCCTACCATGAGTGTTTTCCACTAGTTCCATTAAAACGACCTAAAAAAGCTGGTAAGCCATGGGTTACCTCTAACATGCTAAGGCTTATTAAAAAGCGAGATAAACTCTACGCCAACTTTCTTCAAACAAGAAAACCTGACACATTAAAAAGGCATAAAGAATGCCGAAATTTCGTAAATAAGGAATTCCGTAACGCCAAGAGGTGTTACCACACCAAACTTTTTAATTCATCTGCAGGACGATCGCAGGACGTGTGGAAGGTAGTCAATCGTCTAACCAGGCAGCCACCCTAAACCCTCTCAAAATTAACTATAAATAACATGGAAGTAAGCGGGATCGAACTGGCCGATGCCTTTAACAATTATTTTCTTTCCGTTGAACAACCGCAAAACAAAACTGCCAATTACTCTTACATGGAACCAAATAGGGGTTACACTATGTTTTTAAAGCCAGTCACTAATTATGAAGTTATTGCAGCGTTTGTGTCGCTCAACAACAGTAAAACGGAAGATGGTTTTGGCCTTCAAATCGCACCAATTAAATACGCCATCGACGTAATAGCACCATTTTTGATGCATATATTTAATGCTTGCTTGTCGTCCGCTGTGTTTCCACGAAACATGCAGTCCGCAAGTGTTACCGTAATCTATAAAAAAGGCAGCAAAGACGATCTGTCAAATTATCGCCCTATTTTTATCCTGCCCATTTTTTCCAAGGGTTTTGAAAAATTTATTCTTCAACGTCTGCTAGATTTCTCCCGCAAGCACAAACTGATAACGCCTGCGCAGTACGGCTTTCAAAAAAAATAAATCGACCGAACTAGCCTTACTTGCTCAAAAGGAACTGATTCTAGATAATTTTAAAAAAACGAAATATGATTTTGGGACTTTTTTTAGATTTCACGAAAGCTTTCGACCTCATCAACCACCATATCCTCATTCAGAAGCTCGAATACTATGGCTTCTGTGGAAAAGCGCTTTCTTTATTAATTTCTTACTTACAATATCGGACGCAATACGTCAACATTCACGGACATTGCTCAGCCGTAAAGAAATTAACTTCAGGGGTTCCTCAGGGGAGTATTTTAGGGCCGTTCTTGTTTTTAATTTATATTAATGATATAGCTAATCTTGACAAATCTGCTGACTATATTTTATACGCAGACGACACAAGTGTGTTTTTTGCTGGGAAGCCAAGCGTCGTTTTAGCTGAGCGAGCGAATAGGGTATTAGAGCAAATAAACAACTGGGCAAGTGAAAATGATCTAAAAATCAACCTTTATAAGACTAAGGCTGTGATGTTTCACCCACGTCAAAAAGTGTTTGATCTACCGTCGCTTGTAATAAATAGCAGTGCAATTGAAGTCGTTCACCATTTTAAAACTCTTCGAATCATTTTCGCAGAAAATATGTCGTGGGACCACCACGTTACCTACCTTACGCAAAAACGTTCGCGTGTGGCTGGATACTTGCGTCGCTATTGTTCATCTTTTCCCGTTTCAGTGAATACTCTTCTGTACAATTCTCTGTTTTCCTCGATCATGAATTATGGCGCCCTGGTCTGGGCAACGACAACAGCTGAAAACATTGATAAACGATCGCGTTTACAGAAACGTGTAATCCGCATAATAGCCAAGGCCCATTACTATTCTCACACAGCAAAACTGTTTAGAAAATTTAACATTATCCGTGTGCACTCTTTATACACCTATAGACTGACCCGTTATTACAAGTCGGAAATAGTTAAGCATGACAATTCACTAGCTGAATTAGCCGGGCTCACGACGCACAATCCTGCGTATTGTACAAGAAATCCCGAAAAATGGAAAGTTAAATGTTTGCCGCACTAATTACTGAAAACAAATGTTAAAATTTCGCTTGCCATCAACCCTGAACGAACTGTACGAGAAACATACTCCAGATGTGATAAATAAATTATTTAAAGATTTACGCAAAATATTTCTGTAAACCGAAACAATGTGCAGGTAGCAATATCCTGAGTTCGTTTTCTGTTTTGCGTTATCTGTATCGTGCCAGTGCTTCTTATTGCGCACATTTTGTACTCGCGAATACTGTCGTTTGGTGTAACGCGCATTGTCCTAGCGTTCTCTTTTATGCTTCTGTTAATCTTACGCATATTATGTACGTCAGAGTATTCTTGTTCTGTCGTCCTGGTATTGTTTAACTCTGTTATTTATATCGCAATCTTTGTGTGTACATTTGTGTCCACAAGCAGCTGCGTCTGCAAATTCAAATCCACTAAGTGTTTTTTGTTTTCTTTTGTGCTCCGCTTTTACTGTATGCCTTGTAGGGGGCACGGATCCCTGTAAAGCCTTTTTTGGGCTTTTTGTCCGTGCCCCTAAGCATCCTAGGATGTTTGAATAAAGTGATTTGATTTGATCAAATAACTTTGTGTTTAGCGCTTTTTGCCCATGTGGGCCTTGCGCCAATAAAATAAAACCGTCATCATCAAGGACACGCTGACTCACGTAAATTCTATATGGCGAGCATGCTATCCTGCGTTGCCTTATACAAGTCCTGCATAGCGCGCTGAGTATCCTGAATGATGTTAATAATCATGTCTGGCTTCGACTGTTCCGGTTATGACTGACGCTCCATTGCAACTGCTTCATTTCTAGATGGAGCTTGTTCAGGCGTTAGCGGTGGCTATGTAGCTTGCAAGAGTTCTAGAGGCCGTCAGGGCAATAACAGCGGCGATGTTGGGGCCACTACTGCTAATGCTGCTCGTAGTTGTCTGATTTCTTCCTGTCGCTGCCTGTCGGATTCTTGAAGTTGCCGAATTAGCGCCATAAGTTGGGCATTTACCTCGTTAGCTTTCCGCAATTTGGCGTTGAATTTCTCTGTACGCTGATGCAGGACGCAGAGCCACGCATTGCATTAGGCTTGAAGTTCTTTAATTACATGTTCCGTCGTCGCTTTTCACTCTGGTACTAGTAATCGTCCATCCATCTATATCGTCGATCGTCTTCCTCATACATAACTGGCGGGCCTGGATCGTTTTGTCCGCAGGCTTTAACTTTCCTCTTAAAGTGGAACTTTGCTCGCGCTAGAACCGGTGGCAACCGGCTTCGCGAACTGGGCGTCCGTAACGCGAGCTGTCTCATCTCCCCCCTCAAGGCGCAGCCACACGTTAACTGTTTTCTTGGTATTTGTTTTACGAGCGCCACGTGCAAGCCTCCACGACGCCGCGAGCTCCTCGTAAAGTGCTTGCTAGAGCACGGTAAACTGCGGGATTAACTATGACGCGAATATTTCTGATGACGCCGCACACCCCACACATTCCAGGCAGCAATAACAGCTGCGCTGTTAAAACATACGGTTTTGTAACCTGTTTTTTATTTGCGCATCAACTAACACAGACTTCTCAAAAAGCATTGCTAACAGGACAAATCCGCAAGCTGTACAAACCGCTGGCGGCGATTTCATGCAAACCAGATGACGCATCCGCAGCGCTGGACCTAATTTGGCAACAACACCCTAATGTTGCTCGTGCGCCGCTAGCTGATTAGCCTCATTTTTAAGCGGATTTGCGCCTGGCTTATTTTTGTTACAGTTGATTGCAATCGTTTCGCCTCGACAAACAGGGTCACGTAAGCCAATGTCGCATATGCTAACTGGCCACTGTCGTGGGAGACAATCCGAAAACTCCGGACGGATGTGTAGCTGTGGCGGGCAGTGTGCGCGCTCTATGTCTACGTGTGCACTCGTAACTTCCGTTGCTAACCCCAGAATACGCAGTGCTACAAGAAGAATGTACATTAATCTTGCATCCTTCAAACGGGCAAAAGCACTCGGCAAGTGCGTGCGGCGTGAGGCAAAAAGGGAGAGTTGGTAAGCCCTCTCTACTTCCATAAACTCATACACACGAAATTATGGAAACGTATACGTAAACTCAAGGGACAACAGACTGCCCCTAGTCTGCAAAGCAGGGGACACGCTCAAGGATCAGGCCAACACAATTGCACAACACTTACAACACGTGTCCAACTCTGCACGCTACACAGAGACTTTCATGAAATACAAAACATCTAGTGAAATAGAAGAAGTCCTTGTGGGATAATAGTAATTGACACCTCTTATAACTCCCCCATTTCATTTCATGAGGTGAAGCTGGCTCTTAGTAATTGTAATCCTTCAGCTCCAAGTAGAGAACATTACATACACTACCATACAGCGCTTACACGCAGACACACTGGAAACACTTTTGCACCCCTACAACAAAATATGGCTTTCGGTCCGCTTTCCAGGGTCGTGGAGGGAGGCCATCGTAGTGGATTTTCCGAAGGAGGGAAAAGATCCGTCTTCCCCTTCTAGTTATCATCCCATCGCCCTAACAAGCTGCCTGTGCAAGCTGCTCCAGAAGATGATCAATAAGAAACTCCTGTACTTTCTCGAGAACAATGGTCTTCTCAAGAGCTGCCAGGCAGGCTTCCAAGCGGGGTGATCCACAAAGGATCAACTAATTCTGTAGAGGACTACATTAAGGATGCATAAGAAACACTCCGTGACGCTATTTTTTGATATTGAAAAGCCATATGATATGGCATGGCGCTAAGGCATTCTTAGAGACTAAAACCTTTTTAGTATTTTAGGTAACATGCTGAACATTCTTTGAAGTTACATGTGTACGCGCACATTCCGGGTCAGAGTTGGGTCGGCACTATCAAACGTTCGCGTGCAGGAGAATGGCGTGCCTAAAGGTGACATTTTGAGCTGCACATTGTTTATCGTTAAGATGAAGTCGCTCCGAAAGGCATTGCCGCCCTCTATTTCTTGCCTGGTTTATGTAGATGACGTTCAAATATCTTTTAAATCATGTAACATGTCCGTATGTGAACGTCAGGTCCAGCTTGGGGTAAACAAGAATTCCTCGCTGGGCAGAAAATGGTTTCAAACTTAATCCTGCAAAAAGTACCTGTGTTGTATTCTCAAATAGGCGCGGAATCCGGCCCGATCCTGACGGAAAACCTAATGGTTACGCGATTCCCGTAAAAAGGAAACACAAGTTTTTGGGTGTGGGGTTTGACGCAAAACTCACATTCTCCCTCGCATCAAATGACCTAAACAAAAATGCCTGAAAACAATGAATATTCTAAACGTTCTATCTCACCAATCATACGGTGCAGATAAACAACTGCTGCTTCGCCTTTATGCCGCGTTCGTAGAGTCTCGGTTGCATTATGGAAGTGTTGTGTGTGGGTCAGCCACGCTTAAAATGCTGGACCCAGTTCATCACTTGGGGCTTCACCTCTCTTGTGGCGCATTCCGTACTAGTCCTGTCCACAGTCTTTATGCAGTGTGGGACAAATGGTGCTTCGCGTACCAGCGAACGTATGTTGAACTGCTATATGCCTCTCATCAATGCATAACCATCCCTTCATACCAGTTTTTAGTGATATATCCACAACTCAACTCCTTTTATACCACCCATCAATTTCTGTTCCTTTCTGGCAGAGAGTGAGGGACGAAGTGGCTACTGATGAGATCTCCTTTTCAGACACATTCAAATCATCTCGCACTGATCTTATAGCACCATGGCATCTGCGCCCTGTATCATAAGACTTGTCTGTCTCACAATTTAATGAAAACAGGAAACCAAAAACTGGGATTTTGCAGCATTTCATGTATCTGAATATGGGGCTGCAGAGTTTTTCAGTGATGCATCAAAAACTTTCACTGCGGTGTCTATTGCTACGCACGGACGCCATTTTAAAGCAGGTAGATCAATGAATGTCAATACAAGTATTTTCCCAGCGAAACATATTACGTTTTTCTTGTTGCAAGCCACATAGTTGAAGATCACATTCCTAAGTCCATCGTTTATACACATTCGCTGAGCGTCCTCCGTATATTGTAAACCGTAAAATCATCAAAAAACCATGTGATTATTCTTGTCTTCAAATCAATTGTGCTAGCTTATTCTTAAAAACTTGGGCCAGGCCACTCTGGCATTGGCGGAAATGAACTGGGGAATGAAATGGCCGCCAGCCTTGCACTCAAAAACACGGTCAACATAACAACACTAGCTTACACAGACCACAAGGAACACATCAGGAACACAAGGAACATCAGGAACACAAGGAACACTAGGAACTCCGTAAAACATGACAAGCAGAGTGGAGCGACCGGACAGAGAACAAACCACACGTAATAAAACCACACCTGAGACAATACACTACTGACTCACACAACAGACACATTGACGTTTCCTTAGCTAGGTTACGGATAGGCCATACGCATGTAACACACTTTCACCTGCTCACTAGATCTCCAAGACCCCTGTGCAGCAGGTGTGAAGAAGGCCTATCCGTGATACACATCCAAATTCAAGCAAACACTTCAGAGAACTCTACAAACAGCATATTCCATTACGTCCATCAAACTTTTTAGGAGACAATGCCATCTTTTCTGTTAAACCCACATTTAAGTTCTTGTCAGAAGTTCACTTCTTACAGCTAATCTCATATCACGCATAGTTTTACCCCTGGTCCTATATAAACACCAGACACCTTATTGATCTTTTAAACCGCTATCGGTCTTCATCCTGGCCCTGTCAACCAGCCATTCCCATCGTCTTTGATTTTACTCGTGTTCACTCTAACCAATTCAAGCAGTCACCTCTTCATCAAAACACTGTCTTGGCGCTGTTTGCCCTAGTTGGCCTTGCGCCATTAACATTAAAACATCATCATTACCAAGAATGTGCATAAAATTTAAGTGCAAATGCCTCTTTCTCTAAGTTTATGAGTTCTGCCTGGCATTACGTTTACTTTTGAAGGCATCAGCCGTTCGCACAGCTGCCCACAATTCGGCACAGCTTCTAGTGTGGTAAAACGGCTAGTGGGTCGAATGGCCATTCTCGTTTTTCATAATTACGTAGCTTATGTATGCGAATATTGCATTAAAAGTGGTGTCAGTATTACTCTAACGCGGCATTCTTTCGAATGAACCAAATTGGCATTGTGTCTTCTTGGCCCCTTCAGGAAAAATGGGATGCAGCACAGCATAAAAAGCTCAAATGGTTTAGTAATGGTATAAATTGTAGGGTATCAATATTAGGTGTGCACTTCATTTTGGTGCGCAAAACTCTCTCTGTCCCCTTTTTTTCATCTTCCTCTCTGGTGAGAATTGTGAGGGTTATGGCTGACCTCTACCCTTTGCGATAAACAGTATGATGGCTCCACCTGGAGACAATGTTTTGCCTAACACGTATCTCATGATTGCTAACGTGATGCGATTGGCGGTTGTAAAATTTAAAGCGAAGCTGTGACACTTTTAAACGAAGCTTCGTAATGCCTCCCTGATGCGATTGATGTCGCGCCATAATGCACTGCAGGAAGCCAATATGAGCACGAGGTTTCACCAAAACCGTGATGATGAGAATAAGTGGGGTCCCACAAAAAAATAGCAGTAGGAATGAAACTTCATAGGAATGAAACCTCGGTCCAACGGTCTATGGTTGTCCATTGTTGTAGGAATAAAAACTCGGTCCATCGAGTTAAAAAGCCGACGTATATGCGATTAGAGTCAGTCGAGTCAGTTTGGATGTTGTTACGAATCGGCCAGCGCCGCAGTACTAGTCCCGCATCACCGCATCACTCCTCGGCCTGTGCGGCGAAGCCACTCGTGCGCCTTCGAAAACAGGCGCAATCATGTCGGTGACAAGTAGCGACAAGCCTCTTCAGACGCTTCGCTCTCTGCGCATTCGGCGGCTGCCGGCGGCTGAACTATCGGCGGCTGCCTGCGTGGCTCGTCTCCACGCTCTTCAAGGACACAGAGGCCCCGTCGATCGCAACGGAGTCCTCCTCCTCTCCCCTCTCTCGGACTCAACGTGCGCGGAGGCCTACCGACGACTAACGAACACTGGAAAGAGCGTTGCGTGTGTTCTGTGACGTTTGTGTGTGTTCCAGCCTGTTGGCGTTTGACCGTTATCGCTTTTGGGTATAAATAGAGCTGCCCAAGCGTTGTAACTCATTCCTGTTTGAGCAGCGAATCGATGTTGTCGCTCTGCTCGAGTCCTGTATTGTAACCCTCGCCCGTCGGGCATTGTTCTTTGGCTTCGGCTCACCTCTCGCTATGAAGTAAACAGTTACGTTAGCCTACGGCTTCTGGACTTCTTCACGGCTGCAACAGCGGCTGGCCGCTCGCATCATACACGCTACCATTCGTATGTCGGAGGCCACGGAGATCGGATCGGGTGCCCCCGCCCGGTCGCAACAATGTTAATCTTTAACTTTGACTCAGGGTACATGGTAAAAAACTCCGCGCATCAGCTACCCTTCTCGCTTAGATGATAGAGATTTTAAATTTTTTTGTTGACTAATGGTGCTCTCTGAAC